>JAOXJP010055264.1:0-30099 GCA_025762735.1 Platanus orientalis | reverse complement strand
GGTGCGTGCTTATCACTTTTCAATGCTGATGTGAGTGATCACATGCCTCTGAACATGAATTGTGCATAGATTTTGAGTGCACAGAATCCGGAGAGGTCAAAACCTAGTTTTACAAATGGGCCAGTTCTACCCAATAGTAGAAAATTGGAGAATGATTAGCTGTTTTGAGACAGACCTCTATTATCATGCATTGATTGACACATGATATGTTTTTGAATTTGATGTCTTTTATTGACCACCTACTATCTGTACACCTCGAAATTTGAGCCCACCAGCCCCTGGAACATCAAACATCGAGACCTTATGAATTATGAATTTGGATTAATTGATATACATTAGTTGGTTGTTCACCAACCAAACATGTGAGATGGATGGGATAAGAACCCATCATCTCTTGATTGATTAAAGAGCCAATTCATTGGGTAGAGAAAGAATGTAATGGAGGCACCCAAGAGCTCTATTAGGGCTGAAATCGTCTACGCCACCCCCCTGATGGGACACTCGGGGGGGGAATCAATTCACTTTTTGGAGATTTTTTATCGCCCTCTTGAGTGTCCCATCAAGGGGTGTGGTGCAGAAGATTTCAGACCCAATGAGTCTGAGAAACCTGCAAGGAAAAAGAAGAATCAGCCAAATGAGTCATGGAAGACCTCCTCCTCTCTCTCTTTTCTTCTTTGGATCAGTGTTTTACAACATTTAGATCCTTGAAGTAGCACACTGATTGGCTAATCCTATTGAGGAGTATAGCTTGGATCCTTATTGAAACACCTCAAATCAATAGGTTTCTATAGAGATAGCCACTTGGAGTTGAAGGTGTAAACCTTGTTTCCTTAACTTGGAATTGATATATATATATATATATCATAATAAACTTTCATTACCCTATAACATAAGTAAATCAAACTCCCAAACTACATTACATAGAATAAATATCATCCAATTTATCCCTAAAGGTTCAATTCACAAGAAACCACTATCACATAGCTCATCAACAACAAATCTAAGATACTAGAAAAGAAAAGTAAGCATAAATTGCATATCCACTCACCTAAACCTTCTATTCGTCTATAGAAACTCCTCTAAAATCATTTTGCCATTATCAAATCCTTATTCTTTCATGAGCAAACAAAATATTTCATGCTTAGAATATATGAGAAAACAAAGTATTCTATGGTTAGAATATATAAATTAAGGTAAATAAACAAGAATCTATACTTACATATACTAGATCAAGGAAGAAAAATATCTAATCTAACATATTTTTTGGGTTGGAATAGAAATTTACCTAATTTGGAAAAAAAAAACTCCATCATCTCTCAAGCCTCTATAACTCTTTCCTTCTTTGTTCTAATCCCCTTCAATGACCTAAATAAAGTATTTTTTAATTTAGACCTCATCACATAAGGTTTTCCACGCATAAGGGTATGCAAAAAGACCATTTCAAACCCAAATAATTTGTTTCCCAAAAATTTGAGTTTGGAGCGCTCCAAAGTTTTTTGAACGCTCCAAATAGCTTCTAGCACTCCAAGGAACTCTGAGATTCTAGAGCCCTCCAAAATATTTTGAGTTCTCTAAACATTTTTTAGCGCTCCAAAATGTTAGATTTTGAATTTTTGGTATTTTGGGTTTTTTTGCCTAATCATTTCTTCCTCAATGTGTATAAGCAACTTAATTGTCCAGTTAGGCACTTAAATTCATAGTGGATCCTATATCAATCACAGGCTCCTCACTCGGGTTAACCATACCTTATAAATTCTCATTTGAGATGAAGGTTAAACATGCAGGGTGTTACATGCCATGCTTTATGTCTTTGGGAAGTCTCTCTCATGTGTGGCACAGCAAGGTGCTATACATTGAGCACGCTCATATATGCATGCGTGAACGTGGGTAACGGATTAAATACTTGAGGCACACTTTGCACTTTACACTTTTCATAAAGATACTTAGGGTTTACAATATTCCCAACAATCCAAATGATGGTCGTACAATCATGCTTTTAAACTTGTCTCGCTAGTAGACACTAATTAGCAAGACACATGTTAGTCGGTACATCTTGAGCCTAGAAAGCATTTACCCATATTGGAAAATGATGAGATGACTTGGTCAATATATATGAACTCGTAATGAATTGGTTAACTCACCAAGCATGTGAGAGGTTGATAGGATTGAGCCCATCATTTCTCTCTATATGTAATAGGTTTAAAGAAATTCTTTCATTTTTTTGAGAGCTCTCAAGATTGCATACCAGAAACTAAGGAAGAAGACTATCCGAAGGCTTCTTCAAGCTTAAGAAAATGTCCAAGAAATATCCATTAAAGACCTCTCTCGTTCTCTTTCTTTCTCTTTGTGAATTCATGCTTTAGAAGACTAGAATCCTTGCAAGGCACTTGGATTAGAGTGTTTTCCTTAAGGCCCTATCTGTTACATGGCAAACCTTGAGGTTTCCAAGGAAATCATCCTTTTTTTTCTTGGGAAACCTCAATTTTTTCCTGTCTATTGTATGGTGATATAACATAGGAAAACAACTTAGGGATCCTTTCTCTCCTTTTACCATGTGGCCCTGTATTCCGCCAGAAACCTAATCCTACCAAAATGGTTGGGATAAGAGGGGAAGGGAAGGAAAGCTATTTATGCCCAATGATCTTCCTCCATATTTTCCCTTATATGAGTGGGGTTCTCCCTCCCTTCTACCTTTTTTTTCTATTTAATTAGAAAATAATGGCTTCCAAAGAGGAGAAAAACACTAAATTTGACATTGTTTTGAGTTTAAAGAATGAATGTAGTGCGTTAAGACTTAGAAATGCACATAAGAAGCTCATTTTGTTAAAATGAATGAAAAAAGATTTATTTAGCTCTTTACTTGTTACTTTTTGTTGTCATGATGACACATAAAGTTAAGCTCAAAAGCATGACTCTAATAGTGCCATCGTTATCCATTTATAACCATGAAAAGAACTTTTTAGAGGATTGCATTGAAGTGTGTATTACAACAATACATTGTGTATGATAGTAGAGTATATTAGTATACTATTGTAACAACTTCTCAGGTTCCTAACAGCCCCATGCAAGATGAGGGGGAGTAGTCACCATCATCTTGGAACGTAAAAATTCAAAACAAGAGGTTGATAACGGCATGGTGAACAGATCAACAGTTTGATCATCCAAGGATATGTGATGAACTTGAAGTTCTTTATCTATAACTTTTTGCGAATGAAGTGAACGTTGAGTTCGATGTGCTTTTTCCGAGAATGATAAACAGGGTTGGAGGCGAGATAAATTACGGAAATATTATTGCACCACATGGTTGGTTTGATCAGAGAAGAGATATGAAGTTCTTCCAAATGCATTCAGGCCCAAGTAAGTTTAGCTTCAATAGACACCAGTGCACGATACTCTGATTTAGTTGAGGAGCGAGCTATGGTTGCTTATTTCTTGGAGCTCTAGCTGATAAGATTTGGGCCAAGAATTACAAAAAACCCAAAGGTAGACCAACTAGTAATAGCATCACTAGCCCAGTCGATGTTAGAGAATGCCTTCAAAGTGAGAGGTTCAGGAGTGAAGGTAATCCCATAGTTGATGGTGCCTTAGATGTAGCAGATGATGTTGGTTGTTGGATCGTGCATGTGCTGGCATATTGAGTTCACAACAAATGTTAAGTTCAGACGTGTGAGGGTAAGGTACTAGAGTGCACCAGCGATACGACGATATAGAGATGTGTCTTAGAATTTAGAGTAGGAGTCAAGGCACAGGTCCTGGTTGGTTGTGGATGGTGTAGCACATGGTTTGCAGTCAAGCATGGAAGCTTCCTTATGTAGAGATCAAGCATATATAAGATGCTTGGTTCAAAAAGAAGCCAGAATCAGTGGTCACGATGTCAATGCCTAAGAAATAATTAAGACGTCCCAAAGTACGCATGTCAAATTGGGAGTGTAGCTAGAGAAATAGTGACTAAAGAAATGAACTATCACTGCCTGTTATTAATATGTCATCCACATATACAAGAACCAACGAGATTCCCTGACCAGAGTGATGAACAAACAAGGAGTCTATTTTGAAACTGACGAATCCATGCAAGATTAGGAAGTGAGAGAAATAAGTGTACCATGCATGAGGCTCCTGTTTGAGGCTGTAGATGGCCTTCCTAAGTTTACAGGCATGCATTGGGTAGGAGGGATCGATAAAGCCATGAGGTTGCTCCATGAAAATATCTTCAACAATGGTGCCATGTAAAAATGCATTACAGACATCAAGTTGGTTAACCTTCCATCCGATGTGAAGGGCCAAGGAGAGAACAATGCGAATTGTTGGAACTTGGACAATCTGACTAAATGTCTTGATATAATTGACCCCCTCTTATTGATGAAAGCCTTTGGCAACCAGTCGGGTTTTGTAATGGGTGATGTTACTAGTGGCATCCTTTTTAATCTGATAAATCCACTTACAACCAACCAAGTTTTGGTGAGGAGAAACATGAACAAGGGTCTATGTGCCCTGATTGGTCAATGCTTGAAACTCTTTTGTCATAGCTTGGCACTAGTGGAAGTGTTTGACAGCTTCAGTAAAGCAACTAGGTTTGGTAGAAGAACATTGAGCTATTAGTCACAGGCAGGTGTTTGGTTTAACAGTCCCAAACTTATATCTGGTTTGCATTGGATGGTTATTGGGAAAGAAATGAACAAGATCAGTTTGGTTTGCATTGGATGGTTATTGGGAAAGAAATGAACAAGATCAGTAGAAACTGGAGGGTGAGAATCCGTGGAAACCGACAAAGAAAGGGAGGATGGGGTGATGCTGAAGAGGATGGGGAAGGAATAATGGGTGAAGAGGGAGAAGAGGATGGTTGGTATGGAGAGAGAGAAGAGGATGGTTGGGATAGAGAGGGATAAGGAATAATGGGTGAGGAGGGAGACAGAGACGTTTGCAATGGGGGAAGGAGAAGGAGATAGTTGGGATGGATGGTGGAAGGTGAGTGGAATAAAGTTTGAGAAACCGGAGGAGAGAGGAGGTTGGGCCAAGGGAGAAGATAAGGATGTGGAGGAAAAAGGAGATGCATTGTTGTAAAACACTACATGATGGCTAACAAAAACCTTTCCTATGGATAGTTGGACACAACAAAAACCTTTGGTTGTAGAGGAGTAGCTAATAAAAAGACAAGGAGAAGAATGTGCAGAGAGTATGTTAGATGCATATGGATGAAGATAGGGAAAGCATAAACATCCAAATGGGTGCAACAACTGAAAGTTAGGGGTGTGGCCAAACAACTTTTTGTACAGAGAAAGATGACGAAGAAGTGGTGTAGATAATCTGTTGATGAGAAAAATAGTTCTGCACACTACATCAACCCAAAAGGAGGATGGCATATGGTCAATTTAAAGGAGTGCAACTATGGTTTCAATAATTTGGCGATGCTTTCATTCTGCTACACCAATTTGTTCAAGGGTGTAGTGTAGGGACACAAGAGCTTATGAGAAATGTTGTAACAACATAAGAAGGAGAGAAAGGTTTTGTTTACAAATTCCCCACCACCGTCAGTCCTGAAGGTTTTAATGGTGGAGGAAAGAAAGTTCTTAGGATGTGTTTTAAAGTGACAAAAAGCCAAGAATGCATTAGATTTGCGATGGAGCAAATAAAGCCAGGTAAAATGGAAAAAGTCATCAATAAAAATAATGTAAAAATGAAATCCTTGAGAAGAGAGAGTGGGGGAAGGACCCCAAAGATCAGTATGTACTATTTGAAGAGGCAGTGTAGTCATTTTATTAGAAGAAGGAAGGTGTACATGATGAGATTTGGAAATAGCACACTCAGTACAGAAAAAAGAAAATACATCAGAGGTATTAATTCCTAGTTTGTGTAAAATAAAGGATAACATGTCATTCAAAGGATGTCCAAGGTGGTGATGCCAATAAAAAATGAAAGTAGAACGAGCTATTAAAACGGAAGAGCTATAGGCCAAGGTTGAAGATGAGACAATGGCTAGAATTGGATACATGCCTAATCTATTAGGACCTTGAAGGAGCGGACGTTTCGTCGTGTTGTTATGTATAGTAAAGCCATGAGAATCAAATAATAAAGAACAATTGTTATCGGTGATGAATTTGTGAACTGAAATTAAACCGGTGGATATACCATTCGCCACCAAATAAGTGTCATATTTGTGCACTGTGGAAACCAAAAACTTAAATTGGACCTTATCTTCTTCCATGGTGGTTGTTTTGGATGGCCATAACTCCCACGATTTCCCTAACCACCCAAGAGACTGAATGAGGTGCATTCTCGCATAGAAGAATCACTTATATGCTTGGGATAAGGGTTAAAGTATCCCACTCCAATATGAAAGTCATAAATGAGATAGAGTTATTCCCCAACAAATACTCTTTTCTAACTCATTTTTGCACCTATAAATACCTTCAATGTTGCACGAGAAATAAGGTTGGAATCTTTTTCACAAGCTCAAGTTCTCAAGCAGACATTGCTCTCTAAATTCGAGTAAGCTCTACCCTATTCCCTTTAAAGTTTACAAGTTCACCTCTTTCCAAAAAAGGAAAGCAAATCCATTATACCTTTGTGATTTATCTAAGGAAGATATCACAGGAAGTTTGATGACAAACCAGGCCATGGCAAGGTAAACTTATCAATATTTGACCAATAAAATCTATACCCATATTTATTAAATAAAAGAGATTTTTTATCTTCTTCTCCTCTTCTCTTTTTTTTTATATTTCATGTAACTTCTTCATAATATAAATTGAGAAATTTAAGGTTAATCAGATGTTTGTTGCGTTGAATGGTAGTAAATAACAAGTCTCCCAAACTTGGAGTATTAGTCCCCACCTATAAAATAATAAACTAGCCCCTAAACGGCTAGGTAATTTGTTCAATGAATTTTGCCTCATACACGGCTCAAAATTTGGTGTTACAAATTTCTGGCATGCCTAGTGGGACTATACTTTTCTCACATATCTCTTTAAGTTCCGTTGTATTAATGGGTGTCTTCCTCTTTCATAGGTACCTCAATGAAGTAGCAACCGTGGGACCCTTCACCGGTTCACCAAAAGGGCATTTGCCTACATCAAATACATGGGTTGAAGCCTTGGTCTCCCCACCTCCATCTATTCATATGGTTGAGGCTTCGACCTCCCAAGCTACACTAATGGTTGGGGCTTCAGTCTCCTAAGAAATACCTATGGTCAAGGCTTTGGTCTCCCAAACAATACATATGGTTGAGGCTTCGGTCTCCCAAACAATAGTTGGGGTTGTGGCTCTAGTCTCCCCTCATGTGGTCATAGCAATGCCTATATCTGTTAAACATGGTGCCCAAACAAGCTCGGGTAAAATCAGTTCCACATCAACCAAATTAGGGGGATATACCCCCAAAATTACTCTCAATTATTTAAGGGAGCAATGGGTACGCAAGCCTAGGCTAAAATCTTACCAAAAATACTTTGAGATATAGAAAAAGTAGAAGTTGATGGCCTGGTTGAACCCCTAGATTCTAATTCGCCTGCACTAAACTACGCGAATGGACAAAGTTATTCACATTCACCTAAGCTAGGACCCGCAAATAAAACAAACATAATCAGTTCACAAGGTATTATGCGCCATCGCGGACAACCATATTCCCAAAAGAGAGGAAAACCTAGAATGTTTAACCCTGAGACAAATTTCCAATTAATTGGCTTTAATAGTCAAGAAAAGTCACAAGTCAAAAACTCCAGCGAATTCATGGGCCCTCTTTTGCAAACGCATTGCACAAATGACCATCCTGGTCTTAATTTGGGCAAAGCTGAGCATTCGTGCAAACGATGATATTCGCATAATCAACACTCGGTGAATGCTTATGCTAACCCCTTATTCGTGCAAAAACCTCATTCGCGTAGGGTTACATTCGTAGATAAAAATCATCCTTCACCTCCAAAAGACCATAATCTAACTGTAGTACACATGACACTCATAGGAGTCCCCATTATGTTGAGAGGCTAAGCAGAGGAACAAACTGGCAACCATAATGGAAAACTTAAAGCACTTGGGTCTAAAAGAAACTCACGTAATAAGAAAAATAAATTTAAAGCAATAACTACTGAGGGTCATACATTACCGGAGGAATGGGAATTTGGTAGTATCCCCACCCAAACCCCACATACGCGTCACAATCAACAGCATGCTCAGGCTAGTGTGGAGTTCATAAATTCAATGCTTTTAACTAAGTTTGAGCCCCTTAGGGGGCTTAAAGAGAGTAAACCATAAAAAAGAATGAGGGTATTATCCCTTGAGCAAAAGCGAAAAGGAAACATTGCTCAGAGACAAAGGACCAGAGCACGTAGGCTCTTTTATAAGAAGCAAGAGGTGGAAAGTATGCCGATTAATGCAACTCCATCATGGGCACATCTGCAAAGGGCCGACCCCTCTCTACCTTCCAATACTAGAGGCAATACAGGTTATACACCTTATATTGGCAATGGCAAAATATTTAGGCTTAAGCAAGACTCCCAAGCATCAGTAATGTTTGTAGGGGCAAGGACAGACACCCCTATCTATACTCCAAGTCCTTCTGGGTCTCGGCCATGAACTTTTAACTCTGTCAGCATGATGACTAGAAGTTAATTGGAAGCAAATGCCAAGACACCAAGAACACCCTCAAGAGAATTACTAATCACTGGAAAAGCCATAGGGGTCTCTCCCGTTATGTTTTACAATGAAAATATCCCTCACACCACACCTAGAGCTGCTACAACAGTTAAGGTTACCTCTGCCTCATAAGGACTCAAATCGAAGTGACAGGATCAAGGGTGTTCGAAATCTACCAATTGATCCTGTAACAAATGTAGAGAATGTAGACCTTAGGGAGTACTGCTCTGACTCTGAAGGGGAACACACTACAAATGTAGACTGGCGAACCCATGTAGAAAATTGAGATCAACGCGTAGCGGCTCAAGACCTCTCAATAGCCGAGTTAAAATCCATGATCGAGCAACTCACTCTCAAAAGATAGGACATAGGCCCATCAAACCATAATCCCACAGCAATAGAATCTATTAGGCCAGCTGTCTCAAGCAAAATGCAAGGGGGATATCCCTATTACACACTAAAATATACGTTCACTACTTTACCAAGGACTACCCCAACTGTAAGTATTATAGTCAACACACCTGTTCCACCAAGGCAACCTACACAGGGTTTTCTACAAGGTTTACACCCATAGGGATCTCACCAATCGGCCTATCAACAATGAGAGCCACTACCATATGGACCTACACCGCCTTAAATGTATGGTTATAATGCATATACACAGACTCTTTTTGTGCCACAAGGACCATTTGTACATCCAGCTCCACCTATGATGGATCCCAATTACATGCGGGCAATGGTGACTGGGATGCTTAAGGAATACAAGGAGTAGGAAACTATAAACACATACACAACTAGGAAGCCATACCCTCCTCACATATTCCACCAAAATTCGTTCAGCCTTACTTCAATACCTTTAATGGAACGACATGCCTTAAGCAGCATATCGCTCACTTTAAATCTCGATGTGGAGCCATTGCTCAACATGGCGACTTGTTGCTAAAGTTGTTCGTCCAGTCATTAGATGGGGCTGAATTCACATGGTATTCAAATCTAAAACCTTATTCTATTTTATATTGAGATTTAATGAAGCGAGCGTTTGTTCATTAGTTCCATGGCACTTATAGGCCTGTGAATTTATGTGAATTACTTGGTGAAAAGCAGCAGGATAATGAGTCGGTGGTAGACGTTATCAATAGGTGGAAGAACATGTCGTATGCCTATGAAAATGCATATCCTCTTAAATCACTCCTCGAGATATGTTTACGAAACATATCATTCGATCTCTTTCTACATCTCACGGCACATAAGTACTCTGGATTCGATGACCTAATATCCAAGGCATGTGCTCTAGAAAAGAGATTGTTAGAACATAAATGTCAGAGAAAAGGAAAGGTGATGGTTAATAAGATGGAATCCACTATGGTAGGCACTAAGAAGCCACCTCCCAAACTAAAGGTTAAGCATACTGCAAAAATAGCCAAGTCAGCCACAACAGAGCAAGAAGCCCCTCCTAAGAGACCAAGCACAAAAGAACGACAGGAGCGGGTTTACACATTTCATCCTAATGACTTGGAAATCCTTTTCAAACAAACCATCGAATCTTAGGATATCATACTCCCTAAGTCAAAGAGACCCACAAAAATCGACAAAGTTAATGATCCAAAATACTATAAGTATCATTGTGTCGTAGGTCACACCATGCAAGATTGCTTCGCATTTAAGGATAAGCTTCAAGAATTGATTGACAAAAACATTGTAGAGCTAGACGTGAACATGAGGGCTGCGACCACGAATGTTGTCTTTGTTGATGAGAATATGATCAACTTTATGAACCTTTAGGATAACGGAGATGGTGACGATGAGGGAGACGATTGGGTTATATTTGAGAGCAAAGCTACATGCAGGAGAAGGCTTTAGTCTGCTAAAGCAGTGCTAGAACAGATACATAACCCTATTAAACGTACTCAAAAAAGGGCATTATGCATGAATGGGGAAATCAAGAAGAAAGAAAAGGTTCCTAAAGTCAAGGCTTCTCGACCACTGTTTCATACAAATGACTTGTTAGAAAAATCCACACGAATGCCTGTGACATCAGAAGAATTCATACCCAAAGACTTGCTTCAGTCTCCAGTCGTTACTTACAACATGGCATCGATTATACATGATAATAATTTTTGCTCTCCTAGGGACACGCGACCACCAATCGTGCCACGTGGGTTGACAATATTGATTGATTGGCTCCATAACAACTTAACATACCAGGACCACTCCAAAGGATTAACTATCCTAATTGCATGGTTCAAGTATTATGCTGGTAGTATTTCTATTACATTGGCAAACTCCATACACGATCCACCATTTTGTTCTGCAAGAATTACTCACCTACCCATGACTCCATGAAAATGTACGTATTTCTAGAATGTGTTAAACAAGTTTAGGTGACGAGATATTCCTTTCCATCAAACTGTGTATTTGGAGGCATTTCCCCTAGCTTTGATGTCCCTCTATTCACCATTTTCTCTTATGAAAATTATCAGTGTCAACGGCGTTATTTGTTTACGTTCATGATATCATGCAGAATGACAATTTGTTGTTACGACTATTTCCACTCTCCCTAAATGGTCCCCCTCTAGATTGGTGTTTGGACTTAGCACCCCAAAGCATATCTTCCTGGGGTTACTTAATTGAAAAATGTTCATTCATGAATTTATGAAGCCTAGCATAGAACCCTACGATCCTTGAAAAACAAATCCTCTGAGGTAACCTCCTCAACTATAGACATACGAAGGATTTGCAGGTCCCCTAGATCAAATTATTATGCAAGTACTAGACTCATGACGCTTCGGCGAGTCAAGACACCCTATCAGAAATGAAGTATACCTTACTTAGTTTCCCGATGGGTACCAACTTCCTCCACTTACATTATACTCGGGAAACGAAGATCTGAATTATCACACTAGTCATTTCCTACAAGAAACTGGGTTGCCAAACACTGCGCATGATCTATTCATACGATTTTTCCCGATCTCCTTGGACTCACATGCCTTTGACTGGTACTCAACTTTACCATCTTGTCATATTTCTTCATGGCCAATGCTCGTTGATCTCTTTTATTGTCGTCAAAGGGCGTATAGGCATGATCTTTAGTACATACAAAATGTGGTACAATTTTTGCCACAAGATTAATGGGATATCGACATGGATGCTAGTAAATCCTCGACTTCAGCTGACAAAGATGATGATGCCCAAAATTTATGGCAAGCTCTCCATCATGACTTATCCCTGCCAAATATGCCACCCCTAGTCACTGACTCGGACGACTCTGATGGTGACAATTCTAGCTTTGTCACTGCATCTCAAGATTTTTCTCAAGACGAGACACCTATCAATCAACAGATAGAGGCCTGCAATGTTACCAAACTTAAAATTACTACCCCTGTAGAAAGACAATAGTCGCACACTCGGTACGTCAATCAAGTCAAGTTACGATATAGGAAACAGATACCGCCACGAGGCCCCACTACCAACCAATAAGCTGACACAATAAAAAGGCTGCCATGGAAACTGAACATGACAAAGCTACCAAGAAGATGGATAATCCTATTTCATATGATGTAATGGTGCATCTAAAGAAGATCCTATCATTATTAACAATCTACAACGCTCTCCAAATGTCACCAGAACTCAGGGCCTCCATGGTATATGTGTTGACTCACCTAGACAAGTTTGCTACAAATAACAAAATTGCCAGAGCTTCCTAAAAAATGGTGGCACAAGAAGGGTTATGTATGCCCATAGGCCCATAGTTACTTTTGAGGACATTGATCATTACTCCGATTATCCTCGCCATAATAAACCATTGTTCATCACAGGTAATATTGATAATCAACCTTTGTCTAGGGTAATGATTGACTGTGGTTTAGTAGTAAACATACTCCCAGCCAAAACATTAGCCTATCTAAGGGTTGACTCATGTTAACTTAAGATTAGTACCCTTGATATTCAAGGTTTGAATTAGAATAAACAATGTCCTCTCGGCTCTGTTAGGTTGAGGACCAAGTTTGGCTACAGAAGATTGGACACCTTTCTATATTATTGATGTAGATACCGCCTATAACGCCCTCATTGGGTGGCCATGGATGCATAGATTTCAAGTCATCCCATAACATTAATGCATTAAATACCCATGGCAAGACTCTCAGGACACTAGCGTAGTTGACAACAACCCATTTTAAGTGGCGGATGCTTACTTTGCTGATGCCACGTATTATCAAAAAGTTGATTCCCAAGAAGCATTACACGATACACCGGGGAATGACAATGACAATGGTGTAAAGCCATGAAAGCTTAGGGTACGACTTGTCATCAAGGCAACCAAGGATAAACCCACCTTGCTACTAAATATGGTGGTGTAAAATTTTGTCTTTCCATTAACAGAATTTTCAAGGATACAGGTTGATTCTTATCGATCACCCTTTATTTTCCTCCCTGAAGGTCCTATTCAATTAAAAGATCATTCAGGTCCCATATCAGAGAGAGAGCTCAAAGATCTGGACAACTTGTTGCCTCACATAAAATTAACTCCCCAATTGCTCTAGAGCTATGGTTTTGACTGACAAGGGAAATGAAAGAACTCTTATAAGGGCAAGAAAGTTCTAACTCATTAGTTCGAACACCTAGTCCTTTACTCCAAGAACAAAGATGACACAAAAGGGTTAGGCAAGCAACCCACTAAGATAAAAAAAAATTCTCCTATGTGATAACAACATATGGGGTTGACTTATTGGAAGATGCCCCCTTTGAATGCCTATTTGCGGAGACAAAGACTATCCATTGAAGACTTTATTATGGGGTCAGTCATGCTTGCACCTCCGGATTGAAGATGGAGGCTAAACAACAATCGATGATTTGATTGAAGTAAATCTAGGAATAAAAGAATACCTTTGACCTACCTTCATTAGTGTGCGCCTTTCCCTATAAGAATGGATGTAGTACCTCAAATTTCTTTAAAAAAACTGGGACGTGTTAGCCTGGAATTATTTTGAGATGCCAGGATTGGATCCCAATGTGGTAGTCCACTGTCTCGCTATCGATCCTTCTCAGTAGCCCCTCAAATAACACCCACGTAAGGCTAGACATGATATTGCCGATAAAATAAAAGGGGAAGTAGATAAGTTGCTCAAAGTCAGGTTTATCCGCGAAGTCCGATATCCAAATGGCTGGCCAACATTGTGTCAATGTAAAAGAAGAATGGTCAAATCAATGTATGTATTGACTACAATGACCTTAATAGTGCATGATCAAAAGATGATTTGTCGTTACCCCTTACCAAGTTACTGGTAGATGCCACTACGAGATATAAAGCCCTCTCTTTTATGGATGGGTACTCAGGATACAACTAGATCCAAATGGCTCTCAAAGATGAAAAGGCCACAGCATTCCATATGTCAATTGGAATATTTTGCTATAGGGTCATGCCTTTTGGATTAAAGAATGATGGTGCTACTTACTAAAGGGCAATGACCTATATATTTGAGAACCTCCTGTATTACGCAGTTGAATGTTATGTCGATGATTTGATTGTTAAGACGAGACTCAGACAATATCATATTGTCGATCTGGATTGGTTTTTCAAAGGCTTCGTCTCTACAATTTAATGATGAATCTACTCAAATGTAATTTTGGTGTTTCCTCTAGAAAATTCCTTAGATTCGTTGTTAGACACAAGGGCATCAAAATAGATCCAAAAAAGATTAGCACCATTGATGAAATGCCGACGCCATGGAATATCACCAAGCTTAAAAGGCTCTAGGGTTAGACTTGCATACATTCGATGATTTATTTCAAATCTTTTTGGACGTTGCCAACCCTTCTCAAGATTAATGAAGAAGGGAGTTCCTTTAGTATGGGACCAGGCTTGTCAAAATGCTTTTGACAACATAAAACAATATTTGCTATATCACCAGTACTCATGAGTCTGGCTCTAGGTAAACCATTACTATTATATATTGCAGCTATGGAATCATCTCTGGGGGCACCACTTGCCCAACATAACAAGGAATGCAAGAAACATGCCTTGTATTACCTTAACAGAACAATGGTCAGAGCTAAACCGAATTACTCGCTTATTGAGAATATTTGTTTAGCTCTAATCTTTGCATTACAGAAGCTGAGGCATTATCTGCTTACTACAACGGTACATCTTATATCAAGAGCTGACCCATTGAAATATATCATGAGTCAGACCTCTGTTTAATAATGTATTGCCAAATGGACTGTTCTCCTCTCTAAGTTCGACATTCATTATGTTTCACAATGAGCAGTAAAAGGCCAAGATCTTATGGATTTTTTTGGCCACACATCCAATACCTGATGGTTCCCCTCTTCAATTGAAGTTACTTGATGAAAATGTTATGTAGGTGTAGATAAAAAAAGATTAGGAAATGTTCTTTGATAAAGCATCTCGAGGACCAACAACTGTCTTAGGAGACAATACAAATAAATCTTCAAGGATAGGCATCGTGTTCATCACCCTAGATAATGGCATCATTATGCACTCCCTCACTCTAACTAAGGGATGCTCAAATAATGAAACTGAGTATGAGGCCTTGATGGCAAGGCTTAAGCTGGCCCTGGAAATCCCTATAGATGACCTCATGACTTACAGAAATTCAGAACCCATCATCCACTGGATGAATGGCCTTTATCATATTAAAAAGCCGAGTCTAATACCTTATTTCTAGAGGGCCAAGGATTTAGCCAAATTATTTCATTGCTTGCAGATACAACATTTCAAAAGGAACCATAATGGATAAGCCGATGCACTTGATAGCCTAGCCATCTCTCTCACACACCCAAGGGATGATTATCTTACCATTCATATTGGAGAAAGAATGGTCGTTTCCCCACTTTCTAATAACGACGAGGATGATGTTCTCCTCGCCTGCAATACCGACTTGAAAGATTGACAAGCAGGGAGGTACTAATGACAAATTAAACTCAAGTAAGGAAGATTGGTGTGTGCCTCTCATTAAACATCTCATGGATAAGAGGGAGCTAGTTGACCTTATCAAGCACGTTGAAATGCGATAGCGCATTCCTTGATTCACCCTATAAGGAAACCAATTATATAAATAATTGCTAGACAACATCTTGTTACGGTGCTTATCAACCAATGAGGCAAGCAAAGTAATGAATGAAGTACACGCTAACATATGTAAAGGACACCATAGTGGCTTAAGTTGCAATATCAGTTAAAAAGGCTCGATTACTACTAGCCAACAATGGTAGTCGATTATATCGAATATGTTAAACGATGTCATGTCTATCAACTATAGAGTGACTATGGACACGTGCCTACAGAACCACTCCACACTACCTTCTATTCTTGACCATTTTCTAAGTGGGGAATGGATATAGTAGGACCCATCACACCATCTTCTATTAAAGGACATCGCTACATCCTTGTTGTGGCAAACTAATTTTCTAAATGGGTAGAATTCATCACCTTGCAAGAAATTAAGGCTTTCAACATAGTTTGGTTTGTTAAGGTCCACCTCATATACAGGTTTGGTGTCCCTGATCGCATTATCATAGACAACGGACAGCTGTTTGATAGTTCACCTCTGTACCAACTCATGGAAAAATATAACATTGATTTGGAACACTCATCATGCTATTATCCTCAAGCTCATGGCTTGGCAGAGGCCTTCAACAAGAGCCTCTGTAAAATCATAAAGAAGATGGTCTCTAGACATAAAAAGGACTAGCATGAACGCCTATTGGAAGTGCTTTGGGAAAATCGTGCCATATTTCATACGCCAACGCAACAATAAAGACCCCATATTCCCTCATGTTTGGTGTAGAGGTCATTATGTCAGTCAAAATCCAAGTCCCATCACTACGAGTTGCCATACAGGATGACCTGACTGACACCGAGGCCGCCAAGATCTGTCTTTTAGAGCTTGAGACCCTTGATGAGTCGAGGCTTGCTGCTCAACAACATTTGGAACTATATCAAGCCCGCATGGCAAGGGCTTATAACAAGGAGGTCAAATTTTGCTCCTTCACAAAGGGTGAGCTCGTCCTCCTCACACGATCACCACTTGACACTAATAGAAGAAAAGAAGGTAAATTTTCCTCAAAGTAGGATGACCCATATGCTGTTGAAAAAGGCTTATACTCATGGCACCTACCTCTTCCGTGATGTTGAGGGCAACCAGATTCTCCCTGTCACTAATGTCAGATTCTTGAAGAAGTACTACCCCTAAATGATAGTCATGGGATTTCAAGGAACTATGTCGGTTTGATCCTATTTAACTTAGGTACGTAGGCAGTCTAGGTTTCTTTAGAACTCATATGCAACCCCCCAACTCTTTGAAAAAAATGTCGATCTCACTTAAAACCAGCAATGGTAGCGGGATGCAAAATCTAGGCAACCATAGTCTTACGTTAAGGGATCCTAAGGGAAAAAAGTTGATACATAATCAATAACAGCGTGATGGAAAGAGCGTGCTGAAAACCCGTATAGGCACTGCAAGTAACAGAATCCAATCATGGCAACATCAAATTCTCGTTGATCCCATAGAAAACTAGCAATGGCTATGGGATGCAAAAAGTAGGCGAACCCCAGTCCTAGTGGGCGCCCACTAGGGAAAAAATGATAAATAAACCCAAAATTTCATAATCGAACTATGGTCAGGCTTAATCCTATTTCAGGGTACGTAGGCAGCTTGCCATAACAAGACAGGTGCAGCCCCATCGTAAATCAAACTCCAATTTCTCCTTGAGAACCATATATTTCCATCATCTAACTATAAAATATATTTCTTAAAGGGAGGAGGGGGTACATACTCATAAGGTCTACATTTTCTTAGACTTTTTTTTAACACTTTGCTTTGAATAAACAAGGTACATATATGAAAATAATTAATAAAGTTTGTTACAATGGAGCAAAGAATACAATAACGGGCACTCTGACCCATGTTGTGCCACATCCTTAGTCCCTCACTACATCAAGATGAATAAAGCCTAAGAGTTTTCTACACAACGTAGGCAACACCTCTGCATTTCCTTCCAGGGCAACATCCACCGCATCAATATTTGATTGCGTTTCATTGAGGTTATATACGGTCTTCGTAGAGACCCCACTGCATTGGTCGCTCCCTCAACTCATCAGTTCAATCTTGCAACGATCTACCACATGGATGGTATGACGAATCGAGTTACCCATATGGTCGACAAATCACTTGTGGGATTTCAGATGATTCATCACTTTGTTATAGTACTCTTTCAATGTTTCCATTTGAGCCATCAACTTATCAGCATCCCTCACAAGCAGAACAATCTCCTTTAGTACGCAGGTTTGTTGAGTGGTCAAGTTAGACATTCTGATCTCTTCCTCTTGAAGACACAAATGGACATTATGCTTTAGCCCTTTCAATATTCTGATATCTCTTACCTCATAGATTTCAAATAAAGCATCAAGGAGATATTCTACAGTGCCTCTAAACTTGGAGTTATATACGTGAGTCTCTATGTAAGCCAGCCCTTCCATGATTTCTTCCCGGATGGTAGGAAGATCAGCCTCTTTGGTGGACATGCCAACTAAATGCCTGATAAGTGTGTCCCACTCCCTATGAGCCTCGTTAATCCGCGCCTCTACTTCATCAGCAGCAGGTGCTATCACCACATCTATAAGATCAATATAGTTAGATTATGGTAACCAAAGGTATTAGTTACTATGATAAATAAGACATTTAATGGTTACCACAGTCAAATAAGAATACAAGATCTCCCTCTTTGGCTGGGGGAGGTTCGTTCTACCTTGCTTGCGATTACGATCATTCTCCAACCTCAGGAACACTAGCCAACTTTCTCTTCAGAGCCATTTTGCTACACACAACAAAATAAAAAATATGATTAATATATTTGAGTAAAGGACTCTCCCTATGAAGTTTCGTCTTCTTGGATATGTAACATGAGACCCACTTACCAATTTAGTCATCAAAATCTAAAGGAATGAGAACTGTTATGGGCATAACCCTTTTATTTAAAAACATATAAATGGTCGCAATTCTCTTTGGAAAAGGTGTCTTGAAAAGAGAGCAAAAACAACCTATTTGTCCTACTGCAACGGTTCGAGTTTAAAATGACACAAATATGCGCCTCTTCTGAAGCAATGGTTTGATTCTATTATCAGAAGAACGCTGCTAATGTCGCCTCAGAGATATACCATTAAGTCGTCCTTCATAAGGACATGTTACCTTACCTATATGGAAAGCGTGTAAGTGTTCATGGTTCTCAGCTCACACACTCGACTCTCAGAATGTAGATTATATTTGACTCTCATAATGTCAATCACGTTCGACTCTTATAATGTTAATCACATCCGCCTCTCATAATGTCAACTACATTTGACTCTTATAATGTCAATCACACCCGACTCTCATAATGTTGATCATATTTGACTCTCATAGCGTCAATCATACTTGACTCTCATAATGTCAATCATATGTGACTCTTATAATGTCATATTTGATGCTTATTTTGTCAATTTTATTTGACTTCGACAATGTCAATCACATATGACTCTTATAATATCAACCATTTTTGGCTTTCATAATGCCAAAATCTATAATGATAATGTCATAATTAGCAGAACTGACCCTTATAATGTCAAGACTTTTTGTAACGCGTGTATAAGCATGTATGTTATGTGTCTAGTTGGCACACAAATGAAATAACTAAAAGAGAGGAATTACATAAGAACAATAAGATGATAGTGATAAAGCTATATATTTTTATTCATCAACAAAGGGTTACATCATTTTGGGAAAGCAGAAAGAAGGCATTTACATAAGTCTTCTTCAATAGCAAGGGAAGACCGAACTTGATCACCCTGCATAATGAATTCTTCACAAAGATGGTCAACGGTAGAAGAAACCGCAGTGATTCTTGATTTAAGGGCAGCCCCTTCTGCTTCCTTCGCTATCCAGGTCATTGTATGGTCTATGATCCGAGCTTGCACCCTTAATAGCTCCTCCCTAGCACTGGACAATTCTGTGTCAGCACTCGCCATCGAGCCACAAACTCAGTTAAGTTATTCTATCAGAGCTTATTTCTCGGCTTCTACAATGCTTAAATTGGCTTAGGCCTCAGCGTTGCCCTCAATACTTGCGAGTTCCACTGCTAGCTCTAACCTCTTCAATAGGGACTTGGAAATCATCAGCACACCTCTTTGAAAACTGTCATTACGGATATGGTTCTCCACATCTTCAATGAGGACTGTCAATACCTCATCCCATGTACTCATGAAATCAAGTGATGAAGGTGGCATAATCATCATCAGATCAAACATCCCTCATCAGATTACAAGTGCCAATGCGATCTTGGAAGGGTGTCGAATGGCATTAACATTGCTCACAATTTCATATAAGCAAGTCAAAAGAAGCATCAGCAACGACACATGAGAATATACTTCATGACAAGGTGTGGAACTCACCATGACTCATGGGGGGAATTTCAATAAACTCCTGCCTTACAGGGATATCTTCCTTAATAGCTTGTTAAATGACAAAAGAAGAGTTTCGCACATAAAGATGCACAAGGACAAACACTATGAAAAATATAAAAGGGGGATGGCATATACCTTTCTCAAGTTTCATTACATCATGAGAATTGTCATCATTTGCCTGTACCATCATAGGAGGGTTAACAACTAGTTTAGGAAGAGTCATTGTGATCGGTACTTCCTCTTAAATCAAACCTTCTTCTTAGGTGGTCTCTACTATCAATCCTCCAGACTACACTACCTTTTCCTCAACAAGTGGAGCAAACAACGTAATGAGAACATCATCAAATAGACTCACTAACTTCACTGGTGATTCTGTCTTGGGCTTTCTCAGCCTCTGAAGGATGATTTGCTTCAACCATATCTACATCAGCAATAGAGCCGGAAGATTCACCCTTAGCAGGGATTTTCTCACTAGCATCTTCTGCCAGTCAATCTCCTGTTTCAATGATGGCAGCAAGTGTTCTTGAGGTCATCTCCTCAGACTATATTAGGCTATCACCAATATTTTCTAATTTATCAACTGGCGGGTTATCTTCTCCAAAACCATTTGTCCATCATTGATCATTTTTCTAGGAGCCCTCATAATCTAATAGCTTCTCCATCTCGAACGTAATCACGTCATGCAAATTGTCAGTAGGAATTTGACGGCCTATTGAGGCCCTAGAATCTTGAGAGCAGCCACCTTTAGCTTCATCAAAACTCATACCCAATACTGACTCAACTATGTCCCGTTGTTCCTCAACTATAATGATAGGGCATGGTTTCTCTACTTGTTCGATTATTTGGGTTATCTCCTTTGATGCGGGCACTCTATTCATCCCCTACAGTCATTGGAGGATTGGCTTCCTTAGGGTCCAGGTTCTGCATTTCAGAAGGTGTTGATTCCACAGTTCCTTTCTTAAGAATCTGAGTTTAGAATTCTCATAAAATAAAAAGGGCACAAAACATTTAGTAGCAAAAGGAGAATAAGTGTTACTAAGTATATAAAAAGAAGTAAAATGTGTATACCTCAACACGCTCATCGGGGGAAGTCGATGAGGGTGGATTCCATGGTTCTTGTTTTGGGTATGCATCAGAAGATCCTCCCATCTCAGGAATGCGCAAAGAAGCTCCCATCTCAGGTACGTGAGAAGGTTTATCATTTTTAACGACACCCTTCCCTTTGAAAGGAATGTAGGGCTCTTGTCTCGCGGTTTCACATGACATAGCTATTGCTTATTAAACCCACGCCATTGCTTTTTCTTCATTGGTCGGCCCATCATCAAAATGGGTAGGTTGGTCAATGGCAAGTGAGAATTCAGCTGTGAAATGAAATGCTTAATCTTCCCCTAAGTGTTTCTTCATTGTACCATGCACAAAATCATATGTCACAAAAGGCATGCTCTTTCCTATGGTCACTAATTCCTTATTGATATTTTCAATAAAACTTGGAAGGGTGTCATAAGTAACCATGGAGATGTTCTGGTCAGGAGGAATATAGGCCTGAAGCTCGTGCGTAATGCCAGTCACCTTCGGAAAAACATAATAAAGGAAATGACCTTCCAAATTATACCCATTCATGGTAGCAATGAGATCTTGCACATTGCTCCCCATGTTCCATAAGGCCTCGAGTTCTTTCCTAATTAATGTATAAACATCGCATAATTGTCTCTGAGAGGCATATTGTTGAATCCTCGATGGCTCCCGTGTTCTTTTGGGTGCTTCAAGTATAGTAGGAATGGTTTTATGTCCAGTCTGGCTCTTTGATTCAAGCCTCACAGTGGTGGGAACACAAGAAAGACGACTGAAAGGCCGCTCTAAGCCATGTTCTTGCATTACTGGCAATATGTTAGCTAGCTGCCTCTGTTCCTCCAAAGTTTTACCCCCTCCCACGAACTCTCTAGCATATGGGATATCATCCCTTATTCTTGCTAGGATACCATTCTTCCAGCTATGTCTTGTGACTCCTCAAAAGGGTAGCCATTGATGTCCTTAAAATCATCTTCATGAATGGGAGGTATCCGCTCAAGCTCCCTTGCCTTATTAGGAGATGGAATGAGTTGTGGTCTCTTCTAAGGAGATGGGGGAGCCGAATTGACTTCCTCTTGATAACCTCGTGGCTTCTTATTTGATCACTTAGGTTAATGTGCAACCGACATTTTTTTGCCAATGTCTTATTGTAGGACTTGTCGGCCATTATTATGGTACCTTGACCGTTGTCAAAAATAACACGGGAGTTGTCCCCATCCTCATTGTATTGCACCATAGAAAAGAACGAATTATACCACTATTTGGTATAACAGTAATCAAACTGAAGGTTGTCTTACTCAGCCATCTCATTAAGAATGCTTGCACGGCTACCTGTGCCAAACCGCATAAAATATGGGTAAGCCTCATTGATTCTCTCCAAGTTGGTTGTCCTACCCACCATCTTTGCATGAGTAGGGAGAGAGATAAGCCCTTGAAAACACGAGAACTGGCGGTGTGTGAATCTATATGGATTGTAGGCTTCAATATGAAAATGACTATCCCTTCTCCACACTAGAGAGCCGCCTCGAAGGGAGCAGAAATACGCCCACGCCTCCCCTGCAAGTGACTGATCATCTACCAAGATTTGCTTGCCAAAAAAATGGTCTGGGATGGGAACAAGTTTATGAGTGAAACAAAATAAAGCAGCAGGCTATAACACCATTTTTGCCCATTGATTATTTAGAGTATCGATGTACACAATGGTTCAGAGGTTCTTCTCTCCTCTTGGATAAATGGAAGGAAAGTGAAGCTATAACCATGCACAGAAGTATTTAAGATGGAGATATGACAACTTTTCTCTTATTCGACTCTCCTCAAGGCTTGCTTCTACAATATCTCGTAGACCACTATATAAACAACAAAGACTAGGGACCGCCAAGTTCATGCGAATCCCATTAGCTAGACTTATAGTAGCTATAAATACTCTAGGGCGTATACGCTCACCCACGCTGCTTGGAAGAGCCCACCCACTCAAAAAGGCTGCATAAACTCTGGCCAATAGTTATACTTGAGAGGCCCTTGCAAATGCGTCCGAGTCAACTCCCTTGTGAGACATTTATGTCGTCGAACTCCTAAAATATTTGAAATAACCTTCGACATGTGGTAAAAAGTGTCTCAAAATGAGCATAGAAGGGGATGCATTCTTCCATCAGCCTCCCCTCGAAAGGTAAATGGCTTACACCAATAAACTTCCACAACGAGATGCCCAACTTGCTATACTAACATAGGAAGGTGTTAGTGTTAGGGCACCATCTCGAAATCGCCTCTACCACCATAGTGTGGTATTTATCAAACCTACCCATAGAACCACGCAATGCCTCAACCATACCAACTACGTCTATCTTTACATGATATTGGTCAAGGCAATATCTGATAAGAGCTTCCCACCTACTCTCGCAACTAGTAAAAGAAGAGGAGCCTTTGTAAAGTCTGCTTACCCATCTGGCTTCTCCCAAACGGATTTTCTAGATTAATCTCCTAAGGTCGCTAGTAGTGGAATTCTTAAGAGTCTCACCTTCTTCAATGAAGGGCAATAAGGTTTCACAAACCGAGTTATCTCAATAAGCACGATCATCTAAGTAGCAAAAACCCTTGCAAACAGCCTTAATAAAATCTGGTGGGCCTGGTGAGTGTTCAACGATTAGGTCAACAAACTCAAGGTCAAACAGGCTTCAACTGCGTGCCCATTCATGAGTTTGACAAATAGGATAAGGGAGGCTTTCACAACATTCTTAATCATACAAAATTCTTCTTCTGGGTGTCATCGCTCCGTAAAAAGGGAATTGAAGAAATTAGACATGGACATGAATATGAAACATGTATTCTTTTCAATTTTCTACAACCCCACAAAAGTGTGCCTAAATGGGTACCCTTAGTGCACGAATACAAGTAGTCATTATCGATTCGCATATGTTTTAGTAACCGCACGAATTTAGGCAACATAACGCCTCAAAAATGGCGAATGACAAAGGAAACCATCTATTTGCGCCCAACATCTTACATAGCAAACAGTGCACGAATAAGAGGCACCTCAACCTATGAATAAGCATAGGGAAAGCCATTCGTGACCACTTAAGCCAGTCCAGAGGTGGTGAATGGTCATTGAAAATCCAGTCATCGCCAGAGATGACAGCCAGAGAACCCGAATGCGTCAAAGGGTTTAAAAACCCCAATTCTTCACTAAAACTCATAAAAAATATTCCAAAATGCTCGTTTTTACAAGATAAAGATTCCTATCTAGGTATTTTCTTGATTTGTGGACTCTAAACTCACCAAAATATTGGTAGAAAAGCTTCAGGTCTGGGAAAACAAAAGGGCTTTCAAGAAATGGGCTTCTATGGACCAAAATGCACAGAATGGTGTTGAAATTTTCACAAGGGAAGAATAGAAGGTTCTAGTGAATTGGAATCGAAGATTGGCTGTAGACATTACAAAGGTAAGGAAGCTTCAAGACTCGGCAATAACGGATTTGAAAGTACCTAAGGAAGAAGAAGCCAGAGGCTTTTATACCTGTAAGGTCACTTTTGTCCAATCATTTTAGAATTTGAAAGGCCTCATATATTTGCAAGGGTAAAAAGGGGGTTTTAGCTGCCCAAAAGTAACCGAAGAGACGTGCGTCATCGAGTATCATTGTCCCTCGAAAAGCGCACCTTAATTGGAAAAAAGATATTGTGAGAATATAAACCATGGAATCCATTCACCGAGAAATGTTATTACAAATGAGACACTGATTAACTCATTCACCAATAGTTTCTGACCTAGCGAATGATGATACTTCCCATTTGCCAATGTACTTACATCTTGAGCTTCAAAATTGCTGAAAGTTTGCAAGAACATGCATGAAGATATAGGTGATTGAGAGTTGGTGCTTGGCCCTTATACGACTTGTTTGGCTTTTACAATGCCAAAATATGGTTAGGCTTTATTGATAAATTTTCAATGCAAATCATGCTAAAGTATAACTAACTCCATTCTTGCAATACCAAAGAAGGGTTGGGCTTCATGAACATGAATTCTACTAAAGTATGGTTAACCAAATATATTCGGCTCTTACAATGCTAGAGAATAACCAACATTGCCCAACTTAAGGCCTGTTTTATACCAATAATTATTGGTGTGTTCCGTGTATGAGCTACGTAAATCTTGGATTGATAAATTATCACAAAGACATGAAAGAAGGTGAAAACATAAAAGGAGGATATTTCATTGATAAAATGCCAAAGGTTAAATGAATGAAGAAAAATAAAAAATAGTCACATTGAAACAACAAAAGTAAATCAGACCAGAGTATTGAGCTTATCACGGAGTTCTTGAGAGAGAGAGAGAGAGAGAGAGAGGAAGATGCTGCTGCAAAGTGATTTCAGCATCAGCGCGTTTAGTTGCAAGTTCTGGCAGTATTTCGTCACCAACATTGGCCATTCTCGCTGCCAAAATAGATTTGGCCCGAGCAATAAAGGCTTCAGTATGCTCAAAAGCACCTGCAGTATCTTCCAAAATGGCATAACAATCGTGCAAGCGATCCCAAACTCATGAGTACTCCAACTTGATATAATGAAAATGTTCCACTAATGCCTCTATCTCTGTGTCTACAAAGCTCTCCAAATGGGAAGTCTTGTCATGTTCTCACTTCAGGTCCATTTTCCTTTCAGATGCCACTATAAGGGCTTCGAGCTTAAGAACCGGTTGAGTAAGTCTCAGGGTTTCTTCAGCTCGGGCTATGGCGGCTGACGAGTTCATAAAAGACTCAATGGTCCTCCTGAGACCTACATTTTTAAAGTGTCTCTCTACATTAGCTAAATAAGATAGGGCCCTAGCCGAGTACACGACAGTGCGATATCCGTAGGGTCTATAGTACTAAGTTTCCGCAGAAGACTAACACGAGCTTCATAAGCCTCCTTAGCGCTTTCACGAAATTCCTCCAGCTCATGCTCATTAAGATCATCTGCAAGCTCATATTGGCGACTTGGTCTTGTGGTTAGCCTTGGATTGGTCCAAGATCTTAGGCTCATCCTCCTAGGACTGATGTTGTCAGAAGACTCACCTCTCTTGGCATTGGAAAATCTCCTTTTGGGTGTCATTTCCCTAAAGAGACAAAGAAAACAAAATTAAAAATTCCTTGTTCATAAATGGGAAATATGTCTCGTGACTAGAAGGCATGATGTGCGAATGTGAGTTCTACAAATACATTCACGCACATAAGTCCATTTGACAAAGTGCGCGAATGACAAACATCTCAACCTGTGACTAAACATGAGGAGAAGTTATTCGTAGGCTCATTCAAGAAGACACTCACAAGGCAAACCTAGAGGTCACGAATGAGCTTCCAAAGATACTATCATCACTGGAGAAGATGACTGAAAGTATGAAGAAAAGGGAGGCATGCCTAGACTCAAAAGTTCAAAATCCTATTTAAACCTTTTCTAAAATCTTATCCTTACCCACACAAGGGCTCTAAAGAGCTCAAAATAAGAGATCAAGCCCATATAAAAGGAAAATAAAAAAAAAGACAAAATCAAGAAGAATGAAGATGGAAACTTCTTGGGGTTTTTCATACTTCAAAAGTGATCATTGAAAAGAAAAAAAGAGGAAAGGAAATGAAAGGGAACCCACACTTTCAAGGAGCTAGGAAAGAAAATTTGGATGCCTTAGAGAGTTCTACTGAGAACGAGCTTTGAAAAGATAAGTTGAGGAAGAAGGAATGAGGTTTATATACTTGTGGGGGTACGTTCATCAAAATATAAGAAATTTGAAAAGTCTCGGGAACTAATAAAGAAAGTGTATCAAACGAGTAACTGAAAGACATTATTTTAGCCTTAGAAAATGCATTTCTCTTTACACTCGCAACACATTTTTCGAGGAACAACTATAGAAACCAAAAGTGCACAAATGTCTAATTACATGACATTCACCACACCTAAAGTTGGCAAATTAAAAACGAAAATAGCATTCATGTGCAGCCAATTGAAGGTCCGCGAATCCTCCAGATATGCACATTTGCCACCAAAAAAGTGTGCGAATACACTGTTTATATTTGTGCATTGTGTAAATCATAAACTAAAATTTGACCTTATCTTCTTCCATGGTGGTTGTTTTGGATAGCCATGACTCCCACGAGTTCCCTAATCACCCAGGAGACTAAAGGAGGTGCATTCTCGCATGGAAGAAACACTTATATGCTTAGGATAAAGATTGAAGTATCTCACTTCAATATAGAAGTCATAAATGAGATAGAGTTCTTCCCCAACAAGGACTCTTCTCTAACTCATTTTTGCACCTATAAATACCTTTAATGTTGCACGAAAAGGAAGGTTGGAATCTCTATCACAAGCTCAAGTTCTCAAGAAAACATTGTTTTCCAAATTCAGGTAAGCTATACCCCATTCCCTCCAAAGTTTACAAGTTCACCTCTGTTCCAAAAGAGGAAAACAAATCCATTATACCTCTGCAATTTCTCTAAGGAAGATATCATGGGAAATTTGATGACAAACCAGGCCATGGCAAGGTAAACTTACCAGTATTTGAGTAGTAAAGTTTGCACCCATATTTATTAAATAAAAGAGATTTTTTTATCTTCTTGTCCTCTTCTCTTCCTCTTTATATTTCATGCAACTTCGTCTTCATAATATAAATTGAGAAACTTAAGGTTAATAAGAGGTTTGTTGTGTTGAACGGCAGTAAATAACAGGTCTCCTAGACTTGGAGTATTAGTCTCCACCTATAAAATAATAATAAACTAGCCCCTAAACGACTAGGTTATTTGTTCAACGAATTTTTCCTCATACACGGCTCGAAATTTGGTGTTACAGTGCCTTTGTCCAGATACCATTAGTGCAGTGCCGATGCTGATGAAGAAGAGGATGTAAAGAGTGTTGTTGGTGTGGATGTGGTAGGTGCGAGGGGACCTTGAATATTAGGATCTAAAAGGTGGAAGCACTGAACAGTAGTATGGTTAGAACAACCACTAATCTGGAAAGTACAGTGGAAGTGACCAAATCTGCCACAACCACGACCACAACCATGGGATCAACCATGACCATCACCACAAGCAATGTAAGAAGGTGTTCGACTTGTCGCTAGCGTAGATGATACAATGGTAGGATGATCAGAGGTGTTGGTGTGGGAGACTTCAATCAGTAGAAGATCACTCGGTTCAACCATGGAGATTAGGGAGGAGCGCATTTTGAAGGTAATTTTGACTGCATGAAAGTCATATGGAAGTCTGTTGAGAGTGTAGATGACAACATCTTCTTCATCAATAGGATAAGAAACTGAAATCAAGGTGTTTGTGAGAGACTTGATTTGCTCTAGATACACAACCATGGACATGGTTCCTTCCTTGATTGTGGAAAGTTTGCTCTTCAGCTGAATAACATTTGAGCTAGAGATAGAAGTAAACTTCCTCTCAAGAGCGATCCAAACATCATGAGTACAGTGAAGATGAATAATGTGAGGAAGAATAGGTGGAGACATAGTAGCCAGTTAGAAGTTAAGAATTTTCTTATTTGTAAGGCACCAATCATAGTAACTCGGATTTAGATGGGAACGACCATCATCTGTCAACACCTCTTCTAATGGAGGAACAAAAAAACCATCTACTAGAGGAAGTAAGTCATGAGCACCGAGAGCCACGAGTAGCTAAGAGCCCCATAGAAAATTGTTTCCAAAGTCTAATTTGATAACAGAAGGAAGGGGAGGCTGAAAACGAAATACTAAAGGTTATGGAAGGGAAAAGAAGAAGAGGAAGAGGAACTAGAGATTGAAGAGGAGGAAGAAAAAGTGGTGGCCATGACATGAGTCAATGGCTTACTAATACCATGATGACACGTAAAGTTAAGCTCAAAGGCATGACTCTAATAGAGTCATTATTATCCATTTATAACCATGAAAAGAACTTTCTAGAGGGTTGCACTGAGGTGCGTATTACAACAATACATTGTGTATGATAGAAAAGTATATTAGTATATGATTGTAACAACCTCTCATGTTCCTAACAGTCCAAATTTTGGGTTTCTAAAAGTTGGAGGGATTTAAAGATTGCTCGTTTTTTGGATAGTATTAGATCAGACCGCTTGGTCTACTTGAAATTTTGTAAAGGTTTAGGTATGTTATTGTTTTAGGTAGTGTTTGTATATGAGTTAGTTATTTGGGTAAGAAAAGTTTTCCTTGTATGAGTTTTGAAGGCTTTAAGATAAAAAAAGTCAATGCTTTTCAAAAAATAGGTCAACCAAATTTGAGATTGCAAACGATTTCTACTTTAGGTGTAGACATGGATACTGGATTTTGTTTTCCTTTTCAAATTTTTTTCCTAATTTCTTTTGGCCTCTAAAAAGCAAGGAAAGATGAAAAGCCACACTTCTTCATTAATTATAATTTTTGATGGGTAAAACATGCTTAATGGGTTGTTCGGTGGTGATTTACTCTATTAAAGTGATCCCATTCTCTCATAGTTTTCTTGCCATTTATATGGAGGTGGCTCTTAGATTGATGCTCTACATCCAACAATTCAAAGTTAAATGAAGAAACAAAGAAAAAATGAAGAACTTCACATAAATACCCTTTCGAAGGTCATGGGTCCCTTCATTTTGAACTCAATGGAGGAATTCACTTTAGACATAGTCTTTTTTGAATTTTCCCAACTACGAAGACCTTATAGTTAATCCCCAACTTGGAAGACTGTAAGAGGACAAACTTCCTCCGAGAGAATATGATAGAAAGTTTGTGAATTATATGGTCACAATGGAGAAATTAATTCACGGCATGTTACTTGTTGTTCCATTAATAATAGGAGAATGGCCAAGAAAGCTTTGAGGATCTCCAGGAAATGTTTTAATGGGACATCGATGCTTTCATTCCACCTCCTAGAGCGCCTTCTCTTCTTATTCTTCTTCTAGTAATAAGAGCAATGAGAACCAAAAAACTTGCTTCTCTAACATGAGATATGAGAAGGC
>JAOXJP010055242.1:0-15857 GCA_025762735.1 Platanus orientalis | reverse complement strand
CTTTGTTGTAGCGGCCTCTTATATTAATAAAAATGTTAATTTTCATCCATATCTGTGTGCCTTCAATTTTGTCATGTTGAAATTTATGTCAATTTATATGCCTTCCAAATTTTTGAAAGTTATATTTTTCCCTTCCCCCTTTTGAGAAATGCATCATGTAGTTACAGAACAGAATGATATAGTTCTCAAAGAGAAAATGTGGAGTGGGTGATGATGTGACTGTGCCTGTCTTGTTATGGCAAGCTGCTTATGTACCCTAGAACATGATCAAACTCGATCGTAGTTCAGTTATGGGATTTTGGATATTTTATCTCTTTTTTGCCCTTAATGGTTACCCACTAGGACTGGGGTTTGCTTAATTTTTGCATCCCATTACCATTACTAGTTTTTAATGTGATCAATGAGAATTTGATCTTACCGTGAATGGATTGTTTTACTCGTGGTGCCCATACAGGTTTTTGCCACGCCATTTTCATCACTTGTAAGACATATGTTTTCCCTTTTTTTTTTTCCTTAGAACCCCTTAACCTAAGACTAGGGGTTGCCAATTTTTACATCCCATTACCATGGATGATTTCTAATGAGATCGACAGTGATGATTTTTTTTAATGTGGTTGCATCTAGGGTAAATAGAAACCCGGACTGCCTACATACCTGTATATGACAGGATTAAACCGACATAGTTCCTTGAAGACCATCATGGGTCGTTCTAAGGGTAATATTTCTTCAAAAATATGACGTTAGTAACTGGGAGGATGTGGTTTCCCTCCACATCATGAAGCAGATTTGTGCCGTTAGAATAGGCTTTTTCGATGGCATATGGACCGTCCCATGTAGAGACAAATTTACCCTCCTTTCTTTTCGTGGGATCAAGTGGCAACCTTGCAAGAAGGATGAACTCACCCTTGGTAAAGGAGTGAAGTTTAACTTTCTTGTTGTAAGCCCTTGCCATCCAACTGTTGTTGTGTGGTAAGCCTGGATTCATCAAGTGTTTTGAGTTCTGAAAGGCGAATCTTGGCAACCCTTAAAGAGGGGACTTGAATTTCAACTGATAGGACTGCCTCTGCTCTAAACACCAGGGAGTATGGGGTTACTTGTGCAGGTGTATAAAAGGTGGTATGATATGCCCATAGTGCTTCCGGTAGGCGCTCGTGCCAGTCCTTTTTTATGATCTTGCAAAGGGTTTTGTTGAAAGCTTTTACTAGACCATTAACTTAGGGGTAGTATCGTGAAAAATGCTCTAAGTTGTTGTTGTATTTTGTCATGAGTCGGTATAGGGGTGAACTCATGAATGGCTGTCCATTATCTGTAATTATGCGGTCAGGGACACCAAACTATATATGAGGTGGACTTTGACAAACTAGACGATGTTAGAAGCTTTAATTTCTCTTAGGGCAATAGCCTCTACCCACTTAGAGAAAATCTATTACAGCTAGAATGTATCGATGCCCTTTGGTAGAGGTTAGAGTAATGGGTCCCACTATGTCCATTCCCCATTTGGAGAATGACTATGAGCAAGAGGTAGTGTGCAGTGGTTCAACGGGCAATGGCGATAATCACTAGACATTTGGCAAATGCGACATCTCTTGGCATATTTAATACAATCGACCACCATTGTTAGCCAATAGTAGCTGAGTCATTTTAGCTGGTATTGAAGCTTAGGACCGCTCTGATGTCCTCAGCACACACCGGTATGCATTTCATTCATCATAGTGTTGGCCTCATCGGTGGACAAACAACGCAATAATACATCATCAAGTGACCTCCTATATAGATGATTACTGTATAAAGTAAACAGAGTGAAACATCGTCTTATTTTAACGCTCTTGATGGGGTCGGATGGCTCCCTTCTATCCATGAGATGTTGAATTATGGGCTTGCGCATGAAAATTGGGATCCCCATCCCATGTATATAGTGTGAGCGGAGGGAGCTGATAATCCTTTGGGAATTCAGTGAGGTATACTTCTTGTCTGATAGGTTGCCTTGTTTCGCCGAACCGGTGGGAATCCAATAGTTGTGCAATAATTTGATCAGGGGTACCTTTCCATTCTTCATATGTCTGTTGCTGAGGGTGTTGTTTAAGAGGATCCGTATTCCAAGGGTCATATGGTTCCATGCTCGGCCTCATAAATTCATGAATAAACATTTTGACCAAATAATACCAAGAAGGTATCCTTTGCGGTGCTAAATCTATGTACCAATCCAATGGAGGACCATCCAAGGAGAGCGAGAATAGTCACAACAACAAATTGTCGTTGTGCATTACCTCTCTGCAAGATATCATGAACTTAAATAGATGGTGACACAAACATTGATACCTTTCATTTGAAAAAATTGTGAATAGTGGAATTTCAAAACCAAGAGGGAATACCTCAAAATAAACAGCTAGATGGCAAGGGAAAGCCCATTGCCTGAATTTGGTTAACATATTCCGGAAGTATGTACGTTTTCAAGGTGTCATAGGCAAATGAGTAATTTTCGTAGATCGTAGTGGGGGGTCTTGTATGGAACCTATTAATGCAATGGAGATACCCCCGACATTACATCTATAGACTACTATTAAAATAGTTACCCCTTCAGAGTGATCTTGGTATGTTACACTATTCTGCGACCAATCAATCACTATTGTTGATCCCTATGGCGTTGAAGCCGGACGTGGTTTTCCGTGTGAGCCAGGGTTACCATAATGTACAATCGACACCATGTTGTAAGAGGCTACTGCAGATTTATGGGAATCTTCAGGCATAAACTCTTTTAATGTAATCTGCACCTGAAGAGGTTGTTCCAACAGGTCGTCCCCAAGAGAAATGGTATGGAGCCCTCGATTCTAGGAACCTTATCCTTTTCATGTGATATAGCCTAGGATCCTTTTTTCCTTGTTATTTTGCCCTCACATGTCACTCGATTGCCCTCATTATTACTATCGTCTCCACCATCTTGGATGTCAACAGAGTTGACCATATCTTTATCGACGAAAACGACATTGGTGGTTGCAGCTCTCATAGCTGCGTCTAATTCCACGGTGTTCTTGTTAATCAATTATTGAAGCTTATCTTTGAACACAAAGCAGTCTTGTAATGTGTGGCCCAAAATGCGGTGATACTTGCAATATTTTGGGTCATTGACTTTATAAGCTTCTGTCGGTCTTTTTGACTCAGGAAGCATGATATCCTAAGATTTAATTGTTTGCTTAAAGAGACTCTCCAGATCATCAGGATGAAATGTATAAGCTTTCTCTTGCCATTCTTTCTATGCTTGGCTATCTGGGAGGGGCTTCTTGCTCTACCGACTTAGTTGTCTCTGTGGTATGTTTGACTTTCAACTTAGTGGGTGACTTTTTAGCGCCAACCATGGCTTATTACATCTTGTTAATCACCATTTTTTCCTTTTTTTCTCACATTTGTGGTCTAGCAGCCTCCTTTCTAAGGCAAAAGCATTAGATATCAAGTCATCAAACCCAGAATACTTCTGGGCTATAAGATGGAGGGAAAGATCAAAAGCTATATTCTGCAGACACATCTCAATGAACGTTTTAATTGAAGGTGCATTCTCACAAGCATAAGAGATATTTTTTCATTTGTTGATGATGTCTACAATTGACTCATTGTTCCATTGCCTTTCATTAGTTAATTCATATAGCTTTACAGGCCTATATGTGCCATGGAACTATTGTACAAACGTTTCATTGAATCTTAATCTAGAATAGAGTTGGGTTTCAAATTTGAATACCACGTGAAAGCAACGCCATCCAGAGATTCGACAAACAATTTTAGCAATAAGTCACCTTGTTGGGAAATAGCGCCACGCCGTGATTTGAAGTGAGCAATGTATTGCTTCAGGCATGTTGTTTCATTAAATGTGTTAAAGTGAGGCTAAATAAACTTCGGTAGAAATGGTGCTGTGTTCATATGCGGGGGACAGCTTCCCAGTTGTATATGTACTTAGAGTTTCCTGCTCCTTGTATTCATTGAGCAAATTAGTCATCATTGCTCCCATGTAGTTAGGGTCCATCATGGGCACAGCCAGATGCGTGTTTGGTCCCTGTGGCATAAAGGAAGGTTGTGCATATGCATTGTAACCATTGTAACCATATGTCCAAGGAGGTGTTGATCCATACAAAGTTGACTCTTGTTGATGATGAAGGGCCTTATGAGGTCCTTGTGGATGTGGACTTTGTGGGAGCTCCTGTATAGGCAGCCTTTACGAAGTTGGTATATTAGGTACAACACTTATAGCTGGGGCAGCTACAGGCAGAGTGGCAAAGGCATACTCTGGTGTGTAATAGGTGTACCCCCCTTGCATTTGGCTAGGGACAACCGACCTTGTTGATTTTGTTGCAATAAGATTATGATTTCACTTGTTCATACATCAGTAGGTTTACATATCAATGATTTGAATCATTCTTAAGCTTCCTATGATGTCTTCTTCAGGGAGATGATTGAGGTATAATGGACGTGCTCCCTCATATTTTGGAAGAGAGGTAACTTGTAGACCTTCAATGGGTAAATGCAACTTGCCTTGTGATGAATCTTCAATATTTTTTCAACTTCTAAATTCTTTCTCTCTCTATTTATCTATTTTCTTATGTATCTCTCTGAATATTCTTTGTCTATTCTCTTTTATGTGTGCACATTGGTATTTATAGGTACAAAAAACGAGTTTAGAGAAGAGTCTCTATTTAAGAAGAACTTTATCTCTTCCATATCGTTTCTGTTGGGATGAGATTCTTCAAATCTTATCCTAAAGATTTAGATGTTCTTCTATGCAAGAATCCACATTCTTCCATCTTCTAGGCAGTTAGGGAACTCATAGGAATCGTGACTATCTAAAATAACCACCATAGGAAAAGATAAACCCAGATTTCAGTTTCTGGTTTCCGTAGTACGCGAATGTGAATAGCTTATTCATACACATTTTTAGGACAAGAATAAATACTTGAAATCTTCTGATTTTCAATGAATAAGACCGTAAATTTACATTTTCTGTAAAGAATGTGACGAGTGTCATTTCATATTGATATTTATGCACACTTCTAAGTTTTTACATTGACTTGGGGGCAACAAATCAGTGCCAAAAAGTGAAAAGCATAAAAAAAATATATATATAAATCATTTTTTTTTTGTGCTGACGTGGTAATTCCTAATGTTTGTCCTATTTTGGGCTAACTCGTCATGTGCTTTATTAGGCTTAAGCTCAGCTAGGGCTCGAGTGAACAATGTGTCTGTATAGGGTTCAAACAGTCCAAAATAAGGTTCAATAAAACCAAAAACACATCATTAGTTTGCTTGTAAGTGCAAGTATATAATATTTGTTTACATGATCTATCATTTCTTATGCTTGTTTTTGGTATCATAGGTCAGTCAATATTTTATTTTAACAAAAAGAAAAGGAGAAAAAACAGGTCAGTCAATATTTTTGAGTAAAATATTGGTTAATCATTTTTAGTCCTTACCCTTATATCTGACGTATACATCATTACTTAAACATCACCTTTATGTTATTTATGATCAAATCAAAATTTTGAATAAGATATTATTAAAAGATTGACCTTTTTACCACCTTCTCCTATATATATATATATTTGGGTACGAACGTTTGCTTGTGAATCAGTAGAAACTTTCTGCTGATATAACAACACATTAACACATATCTGATTTGTTTTGGTAAATTGTCCCTAATTTTTTTTCTCTTTTTCCTTACAAATACGTGTAATCATGATGTGGTTGAACTCAACAGGAAACTTTTACTGATTCACCCGAAGACGATCCTTTCCAATTTTTTTTCCATGGGTATGGCCACGGGGCCGGTTGATATAATGTGGGACCTGCGAACTGCAATGTAGCGGCAGGTCAGGGGATTGAACGCCTAACTTCCCTCTTAGGAGGACTATGTAGCAGCCAATCAAGCATCGGACAATTGGCCATTAGTGATGATATACTATGCTCTCTGTGTCACACTCAAACACGGAGAATAAGCTTAAAATCACCAAATTAATAAAGGAGGAGAGTTTCTTCAGACTTTAAAGAGATTAGCTTTGTTGACCTCCTCTTGGGGATAGGTAAGATATTCAAATGAATCGATCTTAAGCTAAAATTAGACAAGCTAACCATTGAAACAATAAAAGTACAAGAAGTTAATGGAGCCAAACAATTGAACCACACGTTTTTGCTGGGTCCCTACGTGTATTCTTCTTCTTTTTCTATTTCTTTAATCTTCCATTTTATTTTTCTTAGTTTAATTTATGTAAGAATATAATAAGCGAGACTGTTTGGCATAGGTTTAGACCGACATGTTAACCATCCAGCACACCCAACAAGGTTGATAAGCGTAAGATTTCTGTCAAGATAAACTATAAATTAAATATTAGAGATGTAAGAAATATAATTTAGGTTGTAGGAAAATAACACAAATATACAAACCACAGACTACAGGAATAATATGCGAAATCATTTATAAAATCCATAAAAGAATAAAATGAGTGTACCAGTAAAATGCAGGATTAATGCAAGACAGAGGCCTGTCAGAGACGTACAGTCTGGTGGGATTGAAACAATTCTCCATTAAATAAATAAATGTAAAAGTTGAGATGACCAGCTCAAAACCGCTAGCTATGCGCCCACCATACAACAGGTTGGGTAAATGTCTTGAGATGTATTTTTGACTTGAGATGGGGTCCAGATCTGACCTGTGGAGCATATGGTTTTGGGGATTTCTCAATTTTTGTGCTGCCGCATTTTTCGTGGTAATTTCTGTTTTTGATCATAGTGAAATCTCTGTCATTGTTTTCACCCATGGATGTAGGCTTGAAGCTGAACCATGTAATTGTCTTCTTTTTTATGTTATTGTTGTTTGCATTATTTTATCTCTTCTATTTTGTTGCATATAATTCCAAATCTAGATTTTCCGTATAACACAACACGCAACACGGTTTTTTTGAGTTAGAATTATATAATAAAGTAATAATAATTGTAATATGTAACCCATGAATTCATCCGGCCCAACAGCGGCTAAGGTAAGCCACGCCTTGGATGGTGGCAATTGGCGAAAAGTATTACCAATGAGAGGACCTTAATGAGTAGTTTAGAGCTAATACTTGGATGTACTTAGGGCAGCTCATAACCTTACGTCCATCCACTTCTATAATCAAATGTCAATAGATAGGTTCTTACTCATGCTCCTAGTAGATCTCGTGGTCGTGGAAGATAAATGCTTCTTACCTAACATAAAATGACTTTTATTTCTTAAGAAAAGCTCTCACGCAATGAAACTTCATCGGAGCAACGGTTTGAGAAAAGGATCCCCTATAATGACTCCTAACACATTCAGCTTATTTTACAACATCTAAGATTTAATCCTAATATTATGACCAAATCCATTTACTCGAAACAATATATACATGGTTTCTTGACTGCTTGTTTAAACTTCAGTTTTCTCTTCTCACATTCTCATTCAACACTTGTTCATCGACACTACTGTAACACATAGACATATTCTCATGGAGAGTAAGCCGTCATCCTTCCTTCAATACAACTACCAACTTATGGGAACCTAATTACCTTTCTCAGCATTGATGGAGGAGGAATTAGAGGGATCATCCCTGGAACTATTCTTGCATTCCTCGAATCACAGCTACAGGTATAAAGAAAGAAAGCTAGCTTTCTAATTTACAACTGTTGGTTCTAATTTTGAAGGGTGCATCAATCTTGGTGCAGGAACTGGATGCTGAGGATACAAGACTAGAAGACTACTTTGACGTGATTGCAGGGACAAGTATGGGCGGTATCATGACAGCCATGTTAATGGCCGCTCTGAGTGAAAACAATTGTCCTCTATTTGCTGCCAAAGATATCACGCCTTTCTATCTTGATAACTGTCCTAAATTTTCCCACAGGATGTAACCAATTATATAAAAATTTTAGGGCGGGTCTTAATTTTCTTGTCAGGGGTCCTTAGCCACAAAGGCATTGTTCATAATTATAAAGCATAGGTTAGTAAATCTCAATCATTTTTCTATTTCCTTTTCGTTCACAGGGGCAAGTTTTCTCCAGTTGTAAAGTTACTCAAACCACTAATAGGACCCAAATATGAAGGGAAGTTTCTTAGTAGCATTTTAAGGGACAAGCTGGGAGATACGCGGTTTCACCAAACATTAATCAGTGTCGTCATTCCAACTTTTGCTATCAAACGACTCCAGCCAACCATTTTCTGCAACTAAAAGGATGTTGCTCTCTCTCTCTCTCTCTCTCTCTCTCTCAGGCTTAAGTATATATTGCAGTGTAGTGACCGAGTTTCTCTCATAATTTGCTTCAATATTGTAGAGTGCAATTCTATTGGAGCATATTAAAATCATATGAGCAAACAACCAATTCTCAATTCAAATATAGGTCCCATTTAAGTTTTTTAATTATTGTGTACAAAGGCTTTCTGAGAGGGTTTTCTGCGGTGCACTTTGCTCCAAAAACTATAAATTTTGAAATTTTTTGATTTGTTAAATAAACAAAGCTTAAATAACTTTTGTATTTGTGGTTAGCCTATTGAACTGGGTTTTGGTTCATGGATTGATCGACGAATGTCTTAGTGGAATTTGCTAGTGAAAACATTAATATGTCTAGCTTTTTGTTGCTTTCATATGTTTTCCTTTATCATAGGAAGTAATTTTATTAATGTTTGACGTAAGGGAAATACTTTCCACAAAAATGATAAATTGTAACATTTTCCCAAGACTAACTTCTATGTTCCCAACTTTAAATATCATTTCCCTAGAACTAACAACTCTTTCTCATCCCAACTAAGACCACTTACATAAAACATTAATAAAACTATTAGACAATTTGTGAAATCAAGTATGCGATAGCATGAAATAAAACAAGAAAATAGTTAACAGAAAAGAACAATCTTACAACACAAAGTTAAACATGGTTTGGTAAGATTGCCTACATCCACTGGTGAAGATGATCAAGAACTTCCACTAAATCAAATGAAGATTACAAAACACATAAGTGCTAGTTTTCAAAACTTAAAGGCAAAACCCTAAGGAAAAACCCAAACAACTCTTGTCAAAGAAGTCTTGAGAAAAATTTATAATCTTCTACACTCCCCCGAACCTACATATTCTTCTTTTATAACAACACGCATCCCAAAAAACCCAACAACCAAACATGGGTTAAGCCCCCAATATATCCCCATAACCAGTTTGGGTTGGTGTATTTGAATCATGTCAAAATGGGTCATGTCAGTTGTTGCTCTTCAAATTGCACAAGTGGGCTATATTCAGGTTGAATTCAATACACTTTTCCAACAAATTTTCACATTGGCTTGAAATTCAACCAAACCAAACTGAGTGAAGCTCTTTGATCATGTTCTCCACCAAACCCCAAATGGTATATTATCAATTTTCTTTCAAACTGATCAAGTCCAAGTCACCCTTGAACTTAATCACCAAAAGTAGATTTGATAACATATATGTTGAATCTTCAAATCCAACTTTGACTAGAGGTCTAATGTCCAACTTGGGCTCACTTTCATGCTACTAAACTTTTAGAACCTAAATGGGATCTAAAACATCATCCTCACATCTCAACAAAATACAAGTCTCATACTTCAACTGAACATCGAAACTCAAAACTCTATATTCCATAATATGCATGTTTGGATGTAGCAAGGTAGACTCACCAAAAGTAACACCTAATTATTGTTTTCTAAGAGCACAATGCTCACAAAACTCATTCTTCTCACCAAAAAGTAACCCCACTTGCTTAATTTTGTCAAACATCTTAAACACAAGTGACCCATTTGCATATGCAACTACTATGTATAGACTAAACTAGAATACGGTGCAGAAGACACAACTATTCTACCTTTATGGTGTTCCCAAGCAGCATATAAAGGTTCCCAACCTCTTTTGCTTCTAAAATCACAACAACACCTTTAATAATTGTCATGGTCTTGTTTTCAACATATGCTTTATACCAACTATAATCCAACTCATCCAAAGAAATAAGATTCCTCTTATCTAGAATATGCTAAACACCTATAAATGTTCTCAGAACCCTATCATGCATTTTGATTTTGATTGTCTCTATTCCAAGAATCTTACATGATATACCATTACCCATCAAGATAACACCACCATCAATTGACTTTATTATGGGTGGAAAATAAATCCTTATTGGAACATATATGATAAGAACAACTTGAATCAAGAATTCAAACGTCTTGAGAAACATCATCCCCAATGGTTACAGACAGAACCATGTCGACATCTAAATTTTTCTTCACAATGCCAACAACATCTAAGAAGTTAACTTTCATTCTTTTTTTTCTTCTTCTTTAAGCTTGGGACAATTATCCTTAATGTTCCTTTTTTTATGACAATAATAACACTCTAAACCCTCTAGTGGTCTACCAAATCTCTTCCCTTTTGTCTTCCCATGAGCAACATGATCATCACCTTAAACTTTGTCAATAGAGTCATTTTTCTTCAATTCGTTTAAAAGAAGGGCTATTATTATAACCTCCTTTAATTTAATAAAATCATTCCCATAAAACATAGTTATCATGAGATGCTCACATGATGCAAAAAACAAATACAATAGGATTAAGGCCTTATCTTTTTTCCTTAAACTTCAACCCAATACTTGTCAACTGACAAATAATATTATTAAAATCGTTAAGATGTTTATAAATACACATACCTTCTCACATCCACTGGGTATAGAGTTTCTACTTGAGGTAGAGAATTTGTTAGAGATTTTGTCATGTATATTCACGCTTTGACCAAAGCTTTGCTGTATAATCTTCACTTAGAATATCGTACAACACCCCATCCGCAAAGTACAAACGGATCACACCAATGGTCTTTAAATCGTAATTCTCCCAATCGCTTTCCAACATCTTAGCATACTTCCCTTTCAATGCATTGTGAAAACCCTACTGAATTAGTAGGTTTCAAACATTAATTTTCCATAAGCCAAAACTGTTCTTTCCATAAAATTTTTTTACCTTAAACTTTATAATTAAAACTTTCACAACTATCACAAATCCAAAGAAACAAAGAATCCTCATTTCGTAGCTAAAATCCACACGATAATCTCGGTTGATAACCAAAGGACCTTACACTCTGATAAGAGGCAATCCTAAATACCAACTCTGATACCAGTTTGTTGTGACAAAATGACATAACATAATAAAATGAATCGGATGTAAATATGCGATTGTGTGAAACAAAATGAGAAAACAGTAAACAACAAAGAACAATTTCACAACACAAAGTTCAATGTGGTTCGGTAAGATTGCTTACATCCATGGGTGAAGACAATAAAAAATTTCTGCTAAAACAAATGGGGATTACAAAATGCACAAAGACGAGATGTCAAAACTCAAAGGCAAAACCCTAAGGGAAAAACCCAAAAAACTCTTGTCAAAGAAGTCTGGACAAAACCTACAATTTTTTGTACTCTCCAAAACCCTCATACATCCCTCTTATATATACAACACACATCCCAAGAAACCCTACAACCGAACATGGGTTAAACATCCAAAATACCCTCCAAGGTGGCATACTTGAATTCGGTCAAAATATGAGTCATAACAGATCACTCTCTAGATCACACAAACAGGCTGTAGTTGAATTCAAGCCACTTTCTTAACATTTTAACCTCTAATATTCTAAGTTTGGATATCTAAATACAAATAATCTCTGCATCACTCAAACACATGGAGACTAAGAAAAATGACCAAAGAAAAAAAAATGCCCAAAGAAATAAAAAAAGAAAAAAAGAAAAAAAAAGTTTGTACTTTTATGTGACATCTTCGAACTTCAAAGAGCTTAAAAGCCAAGACAGCTAAGTTGACCTCCTCTTCAAGATAGATGAGAATTTTTTAATGACTCTTAAGCTAAAATAGAGAAGCTAACCATTAAAAAAATTAAGGTAGAACCAGTTATGTATGAGGCAAATCATTGGACCACACGTTTTTGCTGGTCCCTATGTATATTCTTCTTTTCCTTCTTTTGTTTTTTATATTTTTATATTTTATAATTTTTTTCTTTAACCTTCCTTTTTCTTGTTTATCCAGAAAGATTATAATAAGCAAGATTGTTTGTAGGGTTTAGACCAAGATTATACACTCTATTTGTTTATATCATTCCTTTCACAAGATATAGGTAAGCAGCCCTGCCAAATTCACTTAATGGGGTTTTCCACAATGTTGTGGCAAGCTCGAAGTGATCCTTCGAGCATGCCCGATAAGGTTAATTAAGTAAATGATCGGTGTCAAGACAAACCACAATTTAAATAAGAAAGGGAATGTATAATGACTCTTACTTTGAAAGACTGTAGAATACATGTGCCCCATGAGCTCATTGAATCCTATCCATCACTGGTGAGCCACGTCTTGGATGGTGGCAATCAGTTTAAAGTCTTACTAATTAGAATAGCTTAATGGCTGTAGTTTAGAGCTAATGCATGGATGTACTTAGGCCAGGTCATTACCCTACTTCCCTCTTCTCATGCTCCAAGTAGATCCTATCATCATGGAAGATAAATGTTTCTTACCTAATTTGAACGACTTTTATTTCTTAAGGAAAGCTATTACTTAAGGGAACTAATCGGAGGGCAAGGTTGGAAAAAGGGATCCCATATAATGACTCTTAACAATTAAGCTTCTCTCACAACAACTAACCCTTTAATATTATGACCAAACTCATTTAATAAAAACAATACACATAGTTTCCTTGGACTGCTTCAACGCCAACACTCTATGACGAATACTTATTCAAAGAAATCTCAACCTTCAGTACAAATCTCAGTCAACATTCTTTAAGGGCTCCTTCATTTCAAGATTATAAATACTTTGTTCATCGACACGACTACAATCAACACTTGCTAAAACTTCAGTTTTCTCTTCTGATCATATTCAATTTCAACAGTTGTTTAACGACGACACGAACATCATCATCACGTATTTTGATGGAGAGAAAACCATCATCGTTGCTTCAAATACAACCGCCAACTTACGGGAATCTAATTACCATTCTCAGCATTGATGGAGGAGGAATAAGAGGGATCATCCCTGGAACTATTCTTGCATTCCTCGAATCACAGCTCCAGGTATGAAGATATGGAAAGTTAATTAGCATATCCTAGATTTTGTAACTTACAAATTTGTTATCCTGTTGGTTCTAACTTTGAAGGGTGCAACAATCTTGATGCAGGAGCTAGATGGTGAGGAGGCAAGACTAGCAGACTACTTTGATGTGATTTCAGGGACAAGTACGGGCGGTCTCGTGGCAGCCATGTTAGCAGCTCCAAATGAAAACAATCGTCCTCTATTTGCTGCCAAAGATATCACGCCCTTCTATCTTGAGAACTGTCCTAAAATTTTCCCACAGAGGAGGTAACAATAATATCAAAATTCTAGGGTGGGTCTTTAATTTTTTTATTTTCATGTCGGGGGTCGTTAGCCATAAAGGCTATGTGCATAATGATGGAACATAGCCTAGTGAATCTCAATCATGGTTTTTTTCTTTCTAATTTTCTGTTTTCATTCACAGGGGCATATTTGCTTCGGTTATCAAACTACTCAAATCACTAATAGGACCCAAATATGATGGGAAGTATCTTCATAGCCTTTTAAGGGACAAGCTGGGAGATACGCGGTTGCACCAAACCTTGACCTGTATTGCCATTCCAACTTTTGATATCAAGCAACTCCAGCCAACCATCTTCTCCACCTATGAGGTTGTTCGTTGCTCTCTCTCTCTCTCTCTCTCTCTCTCTCTCTCTCTCCTTGCCCTCATAGCGTTTAAGTATACTTTGCATGTGTTGACTGAGTTTGTCTAATAATTTGCATCAATGTAGAGTGCAATTCCCTTGGAACAAATTTAAATCATGTGACCGAAATAGCCAAAGGTTTTCTGTTGCCATTGAGGGTTTTTGGTAGGGGTGTCAACGAGCTGAGCTGAGCCGAGCCTTGCCCAGCTCAGCTCATCATATGAAGGCCATGCTCAGGTTCGGCAAAAAAAAGGCCCAACATCCTAATGGTTCATTAGCCTAATTCGTTTTATGTAAATATTAATATTTTTCACAATATATAAGATTATTACAATTTTTTTTGGCAATAATATTATTACAAATTTATTAACCAAACTATGCTCTTAACGAGCCGAGTGTTTAACAAGCTAAGCTTAGTGAAGCTCAGCTTAGGCTCACTTAGGAAACAAGCTTAAATCAAAGCTCAAGCTTGACTCACCTCCTAATGAGCAGAGCTCTGAGCCAAGCAAGCTTGGTTCACTTATAGGCATAGTGTTTGGGATGTGGAAACCTGATGTGGTAGATCTTGCTCATCCATCTTGTGGGGGGACTTTTTGGACTAACCACATTATTGGGAAAGTGTCTTGAATTCAACCTGAATACAAATTGTTTGGCGAGCTGGAAAAAAATACAATATGACCTATTTTGACCCCATTCAGGTAATATGACCCAAATCGATTTGGAGGGTATTTTTTGATTTTTGGCCCATTTTGGCTTGTAGGGTTTTTTTTGGGATGCATGAAGCTATAAGAAGGTTGTTTTGTGGTTTTGAAGGTGCAAGAGACCGAATTAAAGCAATAACATTTTGTGTGGAGAGTTCTTTTGGGTTTTCCTTAGGGTTTTAGGAACTCACCTTTGTACATTTGTAATATCCATTTTTGTTTTAGTGGAGGTTCTTGATCATCTTTGCCCATTAATGTAGGCAACCTTATTGAGCTACATTAAATATTGTGTTGTGTGATTGTTCTTTCCCATTAATTATTTTCTCTTTTTGTTTCACGCACATAATACTTGAATTTGATCTGTGTTTTGTTATGATATGTGTGATTTTGTCACAACACACATGTACAGATCTAGACTGGAATTTAACACCATGAGGGACACAAACCGTTTTTTACTACTAACTTCACTACCACCTGACTATATTGTGAAACTTAGAAAACCTTTGTCCATTGTGTTCCATCCCCCATCAAACTGGATTGATGAGAGTTGATCTCGAAGCTAAGAAAATATGTGAAAAAGTGTATGACTGCATTGTTAATCTTCTAGTTTATTCCTATCTTGTTCTATAACTGTTTGCAATATTTTACTGTTGGGTTAATGTCTTGAATTCAACCTAGGATGTAACTTGGATGATGATAAGGAGAAAAACCTGAATATGACCTATATTTTGTTTCATTTTGTATGTTATTGAGCATCAAGCATGAGTGGGTCTAAGGTTTTAGAAAGACTGAAGTTTTAGTTGTTCTCTAAAACAAAAATATTGGGAAAGTGTCTTGAATTCAACCTGAAGTTCAGCCCATTTGTGTGATTTGGATAGCCACCTAAAATTTTGACCCATATTTTGACCCGATTGGGGACCGATGATTTGAACTGGTTTAAGGGGGGATTTTTGGGGTATAACTTGATTTAGGTTTTTGGGTTTCTTGGAATGCATGCCACTATAAGAAAGCTATTTTGTGGATTTTGTAAAGAGGGTATTGAAGCAAGACAATTTTGTGGAGAGTTCAATAGGGTTTTTCGCCTTTGGGTTTTGTAAACTCGCTTTTTTGTGTTGTATAATTTGTTTATCTGTTTTAGTGGAAGTTCTTAATTGTCTTCACCTTTGGATGTTGGCAATCTTGCGGAACCACGTAAATCTTATGTTTGTATGATTGTTCTTTTGCGTTTATTGCTTTCTCATTTTGTTTCTTGCCATTGGAACCTTGAATCTAATATGTTTTGTTTCACTGTGTCATAATTAAAAAAAAGAAGAAGAAATAACGGATATTTGAAACTTTTTCCACACACACACACATATGTATATATATATATATATATATATA
>JAOXJP010055231.1:0-15857 GCA_025762735.1 Platanus orientalis | reverse complement strand
TTTGAAAAAATATCATACAAAATATTAAATACAAATCCCATTTTAGTTTAATTTTTTTTTCATTTTTTGAGAGGTATTTTAAACCCCAATTTGTAAAACAAAAAAAAAAAACTTAACTTCTATTTTGTTACGTAATTAGATGTTAAATTTTCCTTATGAACAACCCACATATATTCTCTCATGTTGACATTGTTTTATCATAAACACAGTTACATTGTTTTTTTTTAATTTATTTCATGATGGTTTTTGCAATTACAACAATTATACAATTAAAGCCTAACCAATTCCACCATGGAAGGAAATGGTTAACACTAAACCCCTTACTATTTCGGAAATTTGAAATCTCAAATAAACACCAAACATAGAACCAAGAAGAAATACAAAAAATATAAAAGTGAAAAACCAAACAACATGATCACTTTTCTAAATAAAACTTCAGTTACAAAACGCAATCAAACCAATACGAAAACTGTTTTTGTCTCCTTTTTAATAGCCAGGACCTCCATCTCCACATGGCTTGTCCATACAAGTTCGACACTGCTTCAAGCCTTATCCCATCGTCAAGCTATATATTATCTAAAAAACACAATAGATGTTCTAGTGGTTAATTGACATGTGTTCATTTTCATAGTTTTATCTTCGTTGCAATTCATCATATTGACCAAAGGACCTCAATTTTCTAAAGCAAAGCTAATAGATGGATAAAAAAATAATAAGAATCATGTAAAATAGGGTCATAAATAGGTGCCCAAGTGACCTAATTATTGATGTTCTTACAAATTCAAAATTTTGTAATTTTGGTCAAAAGTTCATCTCTAGTGAGTCCTGTACAGAAGATTCAGTCATCATAAAAAGATAAATTTTAACATTCTACAATATTATGAACAATAAAATATAAAGATGAAAGAAAAAAAATCTAAAAAGATATATAGAAAGATTTAATCACTATTTATTTGGAGAAAGAGATTAATAAAAGGGGAAAGAAACTACATAATGCATTCACCTCCACTCTTATCCACAGTCATATCCGACATTCATCTACTGTACCTCTTATCCATGAACACTCATGTACACATCCATGGACAATTGAATAAAAAAAATTTAGGTCTGACTAACAAAGAGCTAGCTAATTAACGAAAGACAAAATAAAAAATAATAGATGGAACTACAAACATTTTGTTGTTGAATTGAAAAAAGTTATCACAAGTCAAGATTGATAGAAATTTTAGAGTAGAAAGTAATAAAAGAAGCTAATGAAAGAGAGAAATTGTGGAGAAAAAAAGAAGGAAAGAAATGCTAAAAGAAAGAGAAAAGACATGGACACATGTGTACGAGATCAAGACTATTAAGGGTAAGAGAAAGGAAGATTTTGAAAAAGTTGAAAAAATTACAATTACAACATTCATTGTTTGATTAAGAATTCTTGCAAACAAAATCATTTTATTAAGAAGGTTAATAATAAATGCATTAAAGGAAGGGGCATTGCAAAGAGATATGGATGGAAGATAATAATAAACAAATAATGGGGGGGCGCATTAGGAAGATATGGCTGAGAAAAAATAAGCAAAGATTTAGAATGATTTTAGGAGATTAGAAAAGAGAGATTTAGAGTGATTTTAAGAGATATTAATAGAAATATTATATATATATAAACCATTAAAAAAAAGAACGTGTTTAAACGAACATTTGCTCCTTATTTAAAAGAGACACCAAATTCAAAAAACCATCACATGTCAACTTTGTGTGGGGGTACACGGAGAAACATATGTTAGGATCATTTTACTCTTTTCGTCTTCGAAAAAAACGATATACAATAAAATCAACAAACAAAACAAAAATAGAAATCATGCACAACACAAGATTTACATGGAAAACCCTAGTTTGAGAAAAAATCATAGAACCGTAGAGAAAACTTTCACTATCTGAAAAACCTCATCAAAAACAATTACAATTTTTGAAATCTCTTCCTCTTCACACACAACCCTAGAACAAAACACATAAATACCCCGAAAAACCCTAATACATAGCGGATATGGTTTGGATCCAGTCCAGTACATAAAACCATTAAAACGGGTCAAAAAAATTCTCGGAGGGCCAACGGGTTATATGCAGGTCAGATTCAAATTGAAAATTTTTTGACGCTGACCCAAATCAAACTTCACACATTACAACATACTGTTTTGAATGTAGCAGATCATTTCCCTATTAATGAGGAACAATGCAAGAGCAACGACCTAGGATCCTCTCCTAACTTTAAAGTCCTGTCTGTCTATCATATTGTTTGCCCTGCCATGCAATACATACCTCCAAAAGTAAAAAAGTACCACTTAAATTTGATTATTGGGGTTACGTATCGTAAAGCTGCACAAGTCAGGAGAGAATATGGGCTGGAGTGCATCACAGTCTCTGGTTGTACACTGTGTTCAGTCTCATTCATCTTAACTATCCGATAAATCGGTCATTTGCAGCCCAAAGATCTGAGCTGATCCAGTGGCCTACTTTCGGGTAGCATGGGAAAGAAACCAATCAACAAATTTCAACAATCTAACGGTTAGGATCGTGCGATTGGCATGATATTGGCATTAAACCCATTTTAACAAATGATCAGATGCGACGAACACACGAAGAAAACTAATCATGTTGCTAAGTTTATGATCAAAATGCTAATGAACTTTTTAGGTTACAGAACGTGCAAGTCATGTCTCCTCCCGTAAGGTCCCTCCATTACAGGAAAGAATACTAGGGTGTGTGCATGACTGGATTAAATCATGGACTAAAACAAAAGAAAGGAGACAATTTTCCCAGTGTCAAGGACTAGTACCTCTGAATAAGATAGAATGGAAGATCCTCCCATTCACAATATAAAAAGGCAAAAGATCTAATCTTCACACGGATGGCTATCTATAAGCCATATACTTTCTTAACTTTATTTACCCTCTAAACAGAGAGGGACATGTGAGGTGCTTAGAGAAAGTTGAAAACGACCTTGACAAGATTTTAATCACGTCGAGGCCTCCACACACACTCACTCACACGTGGAGCACACATTATCTCTTGAGATGTGTTTACATTGATGTGTCTCCCCGATTCTGCACACGTGGGGTCTCTTTGTTGAGACTATTCTACTCAACTCAACAAAATCTTGTTTAATTGCCATTGGTAGAAGAATTCTATTCTTTCACTCCACTTCATTGAGGATAATATCTTCTGTTAAATCATAAGTTCGCATGCTTTTTTCTTTTTTTCATTATTTCAAGGCAGGTCCATTTAACCATCCCTGGTCCTTTTACCGACTCGAATAGGCGGTAATTGATCTTTGTGGCACATAAATGATCTGTTTCAATTAATTTTCTCTCATCTTGTCATCTATTAGTATTATCTTTAAGTTTACACAAATAACTTCAAATCCAATTATAATATTTATGATATTAGCATTCATCCATCTCAACTGCACCCATTCATGTATGTGTTGTTTCTTGATCACCCAACATTTGATATCCCTAAAGCATGGCTAATCACTTTATATCAATTACAATTGAGTTGAGAAAAAAGGTTTCATGGTATATCTTGTTTGTTGATGATATAGTTTTAATTGAGAAAAGTAAAGGGGATTGCTATTTTTTAGAGCATGATGTCATTGATGATCTAGATATATAATGTTTATCAAGCCATAGTTACACCAGTCCAGCTATGGATTAATTGCACTTTCACATCATTAGTCAGTTAACCCTAATTTTCTTGTTATATTTATATGTATTTTTTACAACTGAGACTTGTAAATGTGTTTATGCCTCTTTTCTTTGAACATAGTGAAACTTGTGCGACTTGGTTTTTCCTTGATTTAGGATTTTCCACGTAAATCAGTGTTTTGTGGGTATTCTTGTTTTTCTTTTTGATAAGTTTCGCATCACAGGCTTGTAGATTGGGTATCAATAATAGGGATAAAGAGAAGTTTAGAATTATTCATGGATGTTTTAAATTAAGTGTTTTGAGATAAGCAAAATAAAATCAAGTAATTTTTTTTTAAATAAGAGTCCATAACCACTCTGTACACTAGAACTTAAATGCCTATACCAAGGAAAAACTAAAATGGAAAATCTCTAGATGGCTCTCTTTCCTACAACTTTACTAGTTTCTCAATAACGATTCTCTTTTTTCTTTTTTTTCCCTCCATTTGGATGAGGATTGATGTTGGTTTTCTTGTAGAGAAAGGTGAAGAGCAAAAACGAGTAGACAGTTGCAATCAGATTATCCTGAGAAACACAGTGAGCACCAGTACACATTAGTAAACAAAACTGAAACATTACTAACTGTATATCTGTCCCTACTAGCACTAATGCTTTTGAGACTTGTCCATCCCATCTCGTCCTTGAGTGGATTCGACTCTCAATTCTCAAATCTTTTCTTTCTTTATTTCTTTCTTTTTAACCACTTACCCAAAAATGATTGATGCCATCATAGCCTTCCCAAAAATAGCCAGCATCCCTTACTTGGAACATTCAGTGAAAACCAAGTACAAGTCATTATATACAGTCTACAGGCACAACACCAGAAGTGAAATAAATGTTCTATCCAGGATTCGGTGTCCAGGACACCAGGGGACTTCAAATGGAATAAAATGGGCAGGGGGTTAGGTGAAATTTCAAATTCCCACCCATTTTATTCCATATGACAGTTCCCCGGTGTCCTGGACGGGACATTTGCTCCTAGGACTCACGTGCCAAACTTGATGTATTCAGTGGCTTTCATTAACTAATGCAAACAAGCGTAGGCACGTGTGCGGATTGGGTGATCTTTTGCAGCAAATAAACCAAGCTGATCATGGATTTACTGTGCTAACAAAACAAAAACATAATGAGGAAAAGGAAGAGAAGGTTTTAAAGTCAGACTTGGCTTTTAAAAGGCTAAAATGTCAAGAAAGATAAAAAGAAGGAAATTTCATTCATTATTGCCAATTGGGGTAGCTAAAAATATTGGGATGAAAAACAAAAGAATCAATTGAATAAAGTAAATGAGGATTTAAGTTTAGGTTTATTACTAAATATGCAAAAACGGAGGAAGACTTTCAGGCCCGGTATGTTATCTAGCTGTTCTCTTCATGACACTCCCTGTTTCTCCACCACAAATGATCAATCCCACTAGAATACCTTAAGATGTTACTAAGTAGCAACCAGCATCTTCCACTGCAGACTGGACCTCACCTTTTTGGGTCTCTTCTTCGATCCATTGTGCCAAGGAGGCAGTGTCCTGTCATTGATGTCATTTGATCTGTCAAAGCATCAAAAAAGACAATTGTTGAAAATCCAGAGCCTATAAAATGAAGATCAACCACAAAAGTAGTAGATAACGGACAAAATGCAGACAAGATATGCAACATAGTGAAAATTTTCTTTAAATCTGACAATTCAAAGTATAATATATGTAATCAACACCATCTGATCCCTACCCCCCCAAAAAAAAAATTACAATCTGATCATGCTTGAACAGATAACAGTTTTGGGGAACATCACTTGCTCGAATAACAGATCTGCTTTGGTAGTCTACAGTTCTGACAAGGCAACGAGTCCTACACAATCAACCACATCAGCTCAAAAGAATTTTTGATCTTCATTAACAATCGTGATTAGTGCTGAAGATAACTATAACTTAGGAGTTAACCATACAAAAATCATTACCCTAAGTAAATGAGTGGCTAATTGCAGAAGTGGGGAAGAAATAAAACAGAGGTTGAAATATATAGAACGATGTATTGTCTCATGCAGTACAGAAAAACAGTGTCTCCTCTCTATTACAGATAGTTTAATCAATATCTTTCTTTTCTTTCTGATCTGCCGGCATCTGGAGGAATACATAATCCTTATGTCCACACCATTGGATGGTCCTCAGGACCAACATTTCCTTTTGCAAAAGTAAAAGAAGAGTTGTCATTTCATAATTTTCCTTTTCCTCTTTTGATTCTATCTGTTAATGGTTAATGTCAAATCAGGAGCTGTCTCAATAATTTTCATTTTTACCAGTAAGGAAGAGGGTAAACATAGATAAGCACTGTTACTGATATCAGACAGATATGATATTTGAACTAGATTCATCCAGGAGGAGTCCCTTCGGTTAGACATTCCAAGAGTCCAGATCAATAAGTAAATGCACTACCTATGCAGTCCAGAAAGGGGGCACTATACTGTAACGACCAGCAGGTCCGTAGGTCTCTATTCTTCTGAAAGGCATCTCTGTTCATCAAAATTAGGACTCAGCTAAGAACTGGTGTTTGAATTCATACTTTCATAATGCAGAGCAGGACTCTTTTCCCAGAATATATTGGAGTTTCAACTCATTATTGAAAGACCAGAATTCCAGCCCAATAAACTGGCTTTTTACAATTGATTTTTAATTAAGGATACAAAGTGCATACAACAGCATGAACTGAACTACATAGATGCAGGAAATAAGGATGAACAAATCACTGTATCAATGGCGGAAAATTAAAAACTGCATATTTGGCTTCTTACCTCTCATGGTTAATCAATGATGACAAAGGCAATAACTCTTTGTTTGATGGCTTACATGCAGGTCAAAGATAGGTCTTTGGTGGAGGCTCACACAAATTAATTCAATCAAAATTATACCACCCATCACATTGATCACATGTAATCCTCATTCTCTGATCATAGGGCTTTTGACAAATTCAATATAGTGCACTTCAAGCTCTTAGTAACTGCACCCACCAAGCAAAACTAGGAGCATTAGATGGAACACTAAAAGAATAGATTAGGTGTACTGCCATACAAATAAGGAGTTGGTTACCTTCAGCTCCTTTTCAAGGGTAGGTAAATTTTCACTCTGTAATAAGCTTAATTACTTCATCCATCCCAAGCGTCCCAGGGTCCGAACTAGCCTGCATCAAGAAAGCATATTTTTCCAGTAAGAAAATACAGTGCTGAATAAACAAAGACCAAATTGGAGTGAATACACAATATTCCAATAGAAATGCTTCAAACCTTCTAAACATGATCTGTAAGTTACTGCATGATGTGATCTTCATACGGTATGTTTATCGCCAATCCCAGCCTCATTATTACCAAAAATACCTTGGTTTGGAATTTATTCAATTTTTCTATTTCTTTCCTTTTCTTTTTCTATAACTACATAATACTGGAACAACTGCACTATAAAGGGTTCATGCAAACAAGCAGTCCTAGAAAGGTGAGTTGATAAGAACATAAAAATACCTCTAATGAAGCCAGAAAACCAATTGAATTTGGATCAGTTTGTCAACTTATGCCAATCACTTTATTACCTATCTATCTGAGGATTTTTCCTAATAAATTCTCCTTAAACCCAACTCAACCCAACAAAGCCTTATCCCAACTACTTGGGATCGGTTACGCGAATCCTGTTCTACCATTCCAATCTATCTAGGACCGATCCGCCATCGCAAGCACTCATGCCTGTCCTCATTACTTCAACACAAGTCAATTTTGGCCTTCGTTTTAAGGCCTTCAACTTGCACCATCTTACTCCTCTCTGGTGCAATCATTAGCCTTTGTTGCACATTGACTGAACCATTTATGTCAACTCTCCCTCGTTTTATCACCTATTGGTGCTACCCATAACTTCCCGCAAAAGCATTTATTTCCAGTTTTATCCTTTCTAGTATTGTCACCCATCAATCTCAACATCCTTATTTCAGCTACACTCATTCTAAGTTTCCTTGGCTGCCCAACATTCTGCTCCATAAAGCATAGTTGGTTTTATAATGTCTTATAAAATCTCCCCTTCAATTTAATGGTCTTCATCTATCACACAGCACTCCAGAAGCAACTCTTTCCTTCGTCTACCCCACTTTAATTCTACGAGCAACGCCCTATTCAATCTTTCTCTCCTTATATATGATTAAACCGAGATAACAAAAATGGTCACTCTTGGTAGACCTTGTCTTATTTTGCTTCAGAGACAATTTATGATGCATAGTTAAAAAGGACACATAGTACCAACCAAAAATTGGCAGAGCTCTACAAGACCAACCATACCCTTTCGATCCAAAAATTAGATCAACACAAAATTCTTGCTAATATTACATTTCCATATCTCAAACTCATACGGTCATACCATAACCTGATCTTTATGTGAATTAAACTTCCAACAAAATTGATGGGAATTAGACTCAACACTTTAAGAACTATCAAAGGAGGTCTAAACAGCCCCAATTTTGATTTGGCACTACTACAATGGTGTGGAGACCACATGGAAGCTAGGGTAACCATAGGACCCACATAATGTGTTTTAAGAGTTTTATTTTAGTTGATTTGATACTTTGGTCTAATCATCGTAGTTGCTGGACCTAGTTTATTTTCAGTTTTAATGTTTTGAGCATCAAGAGCATATTGATAATTTTGCAGTATTGGTAGTTGGTGGGCCTGGTTATTTTAAATGTTCTTGGATCAAGTTTAGTTGGACTAGTTCTGTTTGGGTTTATAAATACATATATGTGTGTGTGTGTGTGACAAGTTTGACTTTCCAAACTTGCCAATTTGAGTACAAATAAGAATAGGAAAACTAAGGGCATCCTTTTTTATTTTGGAAGGAACAAAATTCCGAAGCTTGCTAGAAAACCCCTTGGGCGTGGGATTGCTTCCAAACCATGGTGAGATTGCTTAGGTTCTTCTCTCTTCATCTTCTTCTTTCTTCTTTCTTCTTCTACATCTATATTTCCTTAACTCTTCTGTTTTATCTATATTATGGCAGCCTGTAATCATCATTCCATAACCCATGTAACTGCTCATCCTTTCCACAAATCCTAGCCTCAACCCTAAACAACTGTAACCTTTTATTAAACTACAGCATGCAGAATTTTCCCACAATCCTGAAAATCATTTGGTGCCAAATATCTATCAAACCTTGAGCAAAAATAGAGCCAGACTAGCCACCCCCTTCATTAGACCCTTCCACACAACATTTTAAACCTTTAGATAATTTTTTTCCTAAACTCCTTATTAAAATCTTTGCTAGCTATTCAGCTTATACAATTTTCTAAATATCTATAGACCGTGAACCTAAAACTAATCTTTCTTCTTTCTATCTGAACCTATTTCCATTAGCTCTAGGTACCAAAAATCTCTCTTTTATTAAAGCATGTTTAAACCCAATTGACTGTTGCTTGATTAGAGGCTTAGAACCCTATCTCCAGTACTGAATCTAGTCAATCCTACATCAAGAATGTTCCGAATCATAATGAAATACCTCCTGAGAAAAAGATGAACAGTAAATGATATCTTCTAGAGATGGACTTGAGGTCTTTATCAAGATGAGCAAGCATGCAATTAAAATTCCTGTATTTGCATGCATGAGATTGCTCCACTAGTTTTTATATCATATCTCTTTCTTCATTCCTGCTAAAAGCAGCCACACACATCTACTTCTGTAAATCTATAAATGATTTAACATGTCAAACTTAATGCAATGAGAAAACCAAGAAGTTATTGCATGAGAAAAACCATATAAAAAAGGTGGCCCACAAAGATAACCAAATAAAGAAAATGATTTATTGGTAATGTGAATCTTGTCAACAGTGGGGAATTGCAACCACCTTCCAATTCCATAGCCTGCAAGGATATCATGCTATTATTCCCATCACCAGAAAACAGAAGATAATGAGTTGTGTCTGCTCAATTAAGTAATATTAACAGGCAAAAAAAAGGGATCCAAACCCTCCACAAGCGTCACAAAAATTTAGGGTCATGACCCATTGTTATGAAGATCAGCTACAATTAACCAATTAAAAAAAAATTTAAACTATTACAGCATTTGCACAGTGAGAAGAATCAATTTTGATTTTTGATAAGCATTTTAACATAGCCTAGAACAATTTCATTTCACCTTTTTTTTTTTTGGTAAAGAGTGTTAGCTCAATTTCATTCAACTACAACTTCCTCACGAATACAAATGTCCATTACAAGAACGGGACATATGTGATGAGGTAAAGGTGTACCATTCCATTTGAGAGAAATATGATCCCTAGATGTTATAGCAGCCATAGCATTGGCTGCTTGATTGCAATCTCTAGGAACATATGAAATGGTCACTTGGGGGTTTTGAAGCATCAACTGACGACACATACACTGCATGCACTAAAAGATTTTAGGTAGGACAGATAATGAGAGACTCAGAAAAATCTTACGGAAAACAGGGACCACCACATACGTACACAAATCAACAACTCAACAAGCCTTATCCCAACTACTTGCGGTCGACAACACGAATCCTGTTCCGCCATTCCACTCTACTTAGGGACATATTTTCCGTTATTCCATAAGCATTAATTTCTTTCCTCACCACTTCAATCCAAATCATTTTTGGCGTTCCCCTTGTCCTTCTAGCAACTTCAACTCGTACCAGCACATTCCTTCTCACTGGTGCAGTCCTTTGTCTTTGTGGCTCATAATTAAACCATCTCAATCGATTTTCCCTCATCTTCTCACCTATTGGTGTTACCCCTAAGTTCTTGTGAATAGACTCATTTCTATTTCTATCCTTTCTAGTCTTTCCTGTCATCCATCTCAATATTCACATTTTTCTTTTTGATAGATAAGGTAAGAAATTTTATTAAATCTGAAAGAGCACGAGACGTACAAGCCAGCAAAAGAGGAGCCAAAGCCCTTTAACTAAATACAAAGTCATCCCACCCAAAAAGGAATTCATGAAAGTACATCTTAGTAAACGTCCGTCTGGAGATGCACAACTCAGCTGAACATGAGAGAGAGAGAGCGTTGTCAAAAAGCTTCTGATCCTCTGCCTTTCCCATTTCGAAAACGCAGTCGTTACGTTCCGACCATAGAAGCCAGCAAATGATGGCAGGAGAGCAACACCAAAGCATCCGGCCAGAAGGAAAAAAGATCACCCAGCTCCTATCTGTCCCAAATCCAAAGCATCTCTACCATAGACTGTGGAGCCACCAACTGCCTCATTAACCTGTGCAGGACGAAGAACCAAACTGACCAGTCACATGAGCAAAGGAGGAAAAGGTTGTTAGACGAATCCTCGCTGGATTGACATAGGCTGCATCTGTTTGCCATCTGATATCCTCAAGATTTGAGGTGGTCAACAGTGATAAGTTTCTCCATCTTCATCAACCAAAGGAGGAAAGAGACTTTTGAGGGCATCTTAGACTTCCAGATGAGCTTTGCAAGTCTGAAATGGGCCCCAGGTTCTGCCAAAGCCTCATGGGCTGAAGTGACTGAAAAGGCCCTTCCTTTCCCCAAATCCAAATCCCATATCAGGCACTTTTGGGGATCCCACCTTGGCTTCTTCCAGCCGCTGCAGAATGGAGGTGATGGAGTCAAATTCCCGGTCATTTAGGCCTCTTCTCATATGGAGTTTCCAAGAAAGAAGTGCTGCCAAGAGAGATGGTCAAGAACCGATCCCTCCTTGATTGATGCCATCGCGAAAATGATGGGAATTCTTCTTCAGGGGAGAGCTGCCACACCATATATTCTTCCAAAACCGCACTGTGGCCTCGTTAGGAAACTTGGGTTTGGAACCAGCTACAGTCATTCTATTTGTGTTGTTTCTTGGTTGCCCAACATTGCTCCATGAAGCATGGCTAGTCTTATAGCCGAATTATAAAATTTTCCCTTCAGTTTTAATGGTATTTTTCTATCACACATCACTCCAGAAGAACCTCATATATGCAGGCTCATAATAAGACCAGTTCTCTTAAAGCTGCTACTAGTACTGATTCATGTGTATTATAACAGTTTGTATCATTTCAGGAAGTTGGCACCACAAGTGGGGAGACCAAAAATATAAGTTTCCAAACTAATGAGCAAGATAGAGAGGTAGATCACAAGATAGAGATATACCAAACAAATTGATTTTTAAATTCTGCTGATACATGGATAATGTTTTTTTTTTTTTTTTCATCAGTAAAGAGTATAAAGTATATATATTAAATAAAAAAAGGAAGACAAACAAACAACAGGCCCTATCCAAGCATGCATAGACTACGCAATTAGGGCATCCCAATCAAAGATCTAGGAAGAGAAGCAACAGCCAGCAAACAAAGGTAAGTGAGACACCCATCTGAAGAGGAGAGCTAAAGCCCACTCTTGGAGCTGAAGAGGGGTAGCTCTGTGATCCTGGAAAACCCAAGCATTGTGTTCTATCCAAAGGACCCAACAAATCACATGTGGAACACATCTCTAGAGCAACTTCCCTCTAAGAGAAGAAGGGTCCCTACTTCCATGAAACCACTGATCCAGGAGCCTGGGAATAGAGTGGGGTAGCACCAACGAAAGCCCAAACCTGCTGAGGTGAGCAGACGATTCTTCACTAGACTAACACATGCAACAGTGATTTTCCATCTGCATGCCTCTTTTTTTAAGGTTATTGAGGGTCAGAACCCTGTCAAAGTGAATGAGCCACAAAAGGAAGCAAGCCTTGGAAATCATTGTAGATCTCCACACCTCTCTTGCTGGTTTCTCAACATTTCCCACTAGACCGATAATGCTATAAAAGGAACTAATAGAGAATCAATTAGAGGAGGTTGGATGCCATAGTCTACGATCCTTTGTTCCTTCATCCTTCACTATAGCCCTATCCAAGCGGCGCATCAAACTAGCAACCGCAAGAATCTCCCAATCATTCACTTCATGCCTAAGGTGGTGGTTCCAGGAGACTGTTCCATTCACCCTCAAGATATGGTTTTGGACTAAGCCCTCCATCGTCCTTGCCAGGGAATAGATCTCCGGGAAGGCTTGAGCAAACGGAGTGGAACCACACCAAGTGTCATGCCAAAATAAGATTTTATTCTCCTTTCCTGCTCAAAAGAAAACCCAACGGAGAAATTCATCGTTCTCTTTGAAGATGTATCTCCAAAAGCTTGAACCATAGGCATCCGTAGGGGGTTTGGTCGACCAACCCCTATCAGTATCCCCATACTTGGCCGAGATCACCTAATGCCAAAGAGAATTGCGTTCCTCCCCATATCTCCATAGCCACTTCATAAGCAATGCCCATTTCATTTCTTTCAGAGCTCGAAAACCAAGACCACCCTGATCTAAATACCGCAAAAAATCGGCTCTAATCTGCTAAAGGCAATAAAGCACTTATGTTGGGGCTCGAAAAAGAGACATAAAGTAGACAGGAAGATTGGACAAGGCACTCTTAATAAGGGTCATCCTGCCTCCTTTGGACAAGAAGCGACCTTTCCATCTAGCCAACCTTTGCTCCACCTGCTCCACCATTGGATTCCCAATGTGTTTGCACTTCAAACGCCCCCCAAAGGGAGACCTAAACAAGTTCCTGGAATGACAGACACAGCACAGCTGAGAACACCTGTAAGCCAGTCCAGGTTTGGAACCAAGCCGACAGGCATCAATTTACTTTTCGCCAAATTCACCTTCAACCCTAATATGGCCTCAAACATCAACAAGATACCTCTAAGATTACCTACTTCCTCCTTTGAGTTTGGAAGAAAAATGAGGGCATCATCAACAAATTGAAAAAGTGTCACATGCAGCCCATCAGCACCCACTTTACACCCACTCAAGCACCCAACCTCTTCAGCTCTTGACACAAGTCTGCTCAACGGCTCCATCACAGTGTTGAAAAGGAAGATAGAGGGTCACCTTGTCCTAAGCCCCGCTGCCCTTTCACCAGTTCTCAACTGGCTCCTTAAAACTGGAACTTGTAACCACATTAGCTCAAAAAAAAAAAAAAAATGGGGAAGGACCCCCAAGCTCCTCATCGTGGCTAAGAAGAAGAGATACGTGACCAGAATCCAAATTAGGGAGAGCTCTCTGAGACAAAACACCGAAATGGTCATCTCCCATGAAGGGGAGAAAAGGAAGCGATCTAGGCGAATCATTGCCAGAGTAGCTTGCTTGTTTGACCATGTAAATCTCGCACCCTTCAAGTGAAAATCAACCAGACCATGGCAAGAAATAACATTAGAGAAATTACACATTTGGGAAGTAAGGGGTGTGTACCACTATTTTTCGATGGAAATCGAATGATGTTGAAGTCGCCCGCTATGCAACACGACAGATGCCATCTAACCATAACATCCGTGAGTTCAGACCACATAAAATCCTGAGAATGGGCATTTTAAGGCCCATAAACTCCAATGAACATCCATTAAAAAGAGTCATCCAGCCACATACATTTTACTGCCACCAAGAAAGAGCCTATGCAGACATCCTGCACATAAATTGAATTTTCCTTCCATCCTACGAGAATCCCACCCCCCTAATTTGCAACTAGTTTGTGAACAAACTTCCATCAAGCCCTCCCCCAAATACTAACAGCATCCTAATGATCAAAACAAGCTAATTTTGTTTCTTGAATGGTAATCATAACCACCTTCCACCTTCTACACAAGTCTTTCACACTAACCCTCCTCTCTAGACTCCCCAACCCCCAAACATTCCACGAAGCTAATCGAATCTTCATGAGCAACTATCTTATGGTTCTCCCCCTCCACCTCCTCAGTCCTCACTAACCTTCTTCTCCCTTCCCCATTGCTCTTGTTCTTTACACTAGCCGAACCCTCAAAATTAATAGATGACGCAAAGTGTTGGAGCTCCCTCGACTTTGACTCCCTCCCATCCATTCTTGGCTTCAGATCGCACTTTTTATGGTTATAGCTCCGTCTGCACTCGATTTCCCGAAACAAATCCTCTACTTGAAATCTCATCCCCACAAAAGAAACCCACATCTTCCTCTTTATCTCCGCAACCTTACAGACCACCCATTCAGAGGGAAGAGGCGGTGGCACACATTGAAGAGGAGTTTCCTCCGCCAAAAAACCCACATTCTGCCTCTCATCAAAACCAAACAGAATAATCTCGGAGCTTGCCACCGAAACATTAGCCACAGCTTCCTCTGAATCATCAAAACGCCCATCACCCCATCAGTAGTTACCTAGGTCCCACTTCTTATCACTGTTATTTGATAACTCCTGAGAAGAAACCTGATCGCAGCCTGATGTCGCAAGGTTACCTTGATCAAACAAAGAATGGGGATTAGCCGTTGATGCTACCAGCCCTCCCAACATGTTCTGCTTTGGCAAGCTAGGGCATAACTCATCTTGAAGCTTGTCAGCAAACACTCCCAAAGGTTCACCTTCAGAAAAGGTTGAGAAACCTTCAACAAACATAGAATTGGACAGAACAAGATCCAACATCCTCATCTTACCTTTTTCCCTTACCCTGGACGTGTGGCAGCACCGTCAACTTGGAATTTTCCATCATGGATTCTCGAATTGAGATTCCTCCGGACTTTACCCACATCCTTTTGTGATGGTCGACGGTCCTGATAAAGGGAATTTCGCAGCCTTTGTTTGTCTTTTGCCCATCATCCTCCATTGACCATTATGAGAAACCATCACAAAGAAAATGCATCAAATGTGCCAACTTATTACCTTACAAAGAAAATCCTTGCCATAAGATAAAAGTTCAATAAGCATTTTCCGTTCGAGACAATTTCCCCCAAATAAATGTAACAAACAACAAAACTTAGGCTGAGAAACTTAGTTCGTTTTCCAACAAAAACATTTAGAAACAAAGATATGCCAGTTGGCCTCCATTGCTAGGAATATTGGGTTCTCCTCCATAGGAAGGAAATAAGAGCATATACATTTATTTGTAGCATTTTATTAGCAAGTGTTGACCCTAGGCACAATGGAAGGTAACTGTTCATAAGGAGTTTTCATTATGAGTACTCATATGAAGCACATTTATAGAATTTGAGAAAATTGCAATAAAAAACCGACTAGAAAGCAAAGAGAACCAACAACAACAACAACAACAAACAGCCTTATCCCAACTATTTGGGGTCGGCTACATGAATCCTGTTCCGCCATT
>JAOXJP010055210.1:0-15858 GCA_025762735.1 Platanus orientalis | reverse complement strand
GTTTCAAAATAAATCTATATTGCATATAAGAACATAACCATTAAAAAGCCCTAATTATTTTACTCAAAATATTATTTTTTTAAATTTTGGAATATTAAAATAATAACAATAATATTTTTCAAAAATTTCAAACTCCACCTTAGATCAGTGGGTTTTGATCCAAAACCCACGGATCTAAGGTGTTCCATATCATATATTAATTATAATTTTTAAAATTTGTTTTTCAAAAAATATGGATTTTTACAAAAGGTATTGATTATTTGCCTGAAAAACGAATTAAATCTTGTTTTTTTACATGAAATTAGTAGATCTACCATGCAATGATGCAAATCTATCATATTATAACAAAAATAGCTATAAAAAACCATTTAAATGAAAATAATTATTCCTTTTTTCGTTTTCTTGAAGAACCCTAAAAACCCCTTCTTCAATCATTCAAATCCTTGAGATTTACTAGTTTTTGATGCAAAAAACTAGTAAATCTTGATGAAACCAAGTATTGAGATGAATTTAAAGCAAAAATGATGGGAAGAAACCCAAAAAAAAAATTTTGGATGCAAAAATAAGAAGTAAGGCTTACGGTCATTTCCCCCCCTCTAAAAACGTGAATTGGCCGATCCACAATCCGGTCGGCTCGGATCGGACTGAATCAGCCCACTCAGGTCGGTTCGTGTCGGATCGTGGATCAGCCGAATTATGACTAACCCCGATTTAAGGCTTAGACTCAGGTTGGCTCGGGCTGATTCCAAGTTGGATTGTCTAATCTAACTCGAAATTGGCCGATTTTTTAAACCATGTTTGGTTTTGGAAAGAAAATAGAATGGAAGAGATGATGATGGGAATATAGGGCTGCAGAGAAAATAAAGCAAAAAATAGAGGAGAAGAAGAAAAAGAAAGAAGAGAAAGTACCTGTTGAGGAGTAATCCTTACCCCCCGACCCTGGTAATCCCTACCTAGAGTTTCAAGCCAAGGCACAAGACTTGAAAAAGAAAAGAAGCTCCACTCATGGAGAACAAGAAAATACCAGAAAAAATAGTTTATTTCATCTTGTCGAGTACAATGGGGGATTGAGGAGCCTCATTTAAAGACTTAACATTAAAAGAAAAAAAGCAAGTTTCCTAAATTAGAAACTAAGACACCTTAAGACTTTCTAACACAACTTGCTGAAAAGAAATAATTCAAAATAGCTAAAACATGGCCTCTCTACTGGTTGGTTGATCAACACTTATTTAAATAATTAGTGTGCTGTCCTAAAAAGCCCAGAAAACAAAAATCCTAATGCTAATTATATCCTAACTCTAATAGCTCATCGACTATTAAGTAAAATAGTAAAATACTCTAACAAAAGGACTCCAATCAACAACTTTGAGCTTCACTTGATGTATCAAAGATGTTCCTCCATGGTCTTCTCGTGTAGACCCCACTAAGTCATGTGTGGGTCCCACTGTCCTCCAATATTCGCATCAAACCCCCCTTGTTCGAAAAAACCCGATATCAAGTTTTGTAAAAAGAAATAATCAACAACATTGGGGAGCTCGAACCGCATAACTATAGACCAAATCCTGATGTACTCCTCTTGTCTGGCAAGCATCAGATAGTGGAAAGATCTCATAGTACTCCTCATCAAAGTAAACAACTCGAACTCTTAAAGCTGTAAAGGAATGACAAGTAACTGTGTGTCAACATATGTTTGAACTGGATCTTTAATTTCTGGCTAATCAAGAATTGGAGCAGCAACATCACATGTATTAGCAACCACCTTATCTGTCTCACTCAAAACATCAGCACGAGTCTGCTCAACATCTCCTGCTTCAAGATCCTCACTCTCCACACTAGCCATAGGCTTGTTGATGTAGGATATGTCTAGGAATCCAATTTTTGAATCAAGACTAATAGAAGTGAAAAAAATCAAAAGAACAAGAATTAAAGAAAAAGCTTGGAGAAGATTAAAGAAGATAGGGAAGAGGAAGAGAGAGAGAGAAAGAAGGTAGAATGCTCACCTTATGTGAGGGGTTGAGAGAAAACTTGGGATATTACACCTACTTCAACACACACCTGTCTTCTTTCAAATAAATACCCTCAACTGTATTTAATTGCATAGAGGGTGCCTTTAAATAGGTTTACATCCTAAAATATTTGGAACTTAAAAAAAAAAGAAAATATTATAAAATTTAGAACTTCCTAAAACAGACTTCCTAAAATCCTAAACTTGCTAAAAACATTAATAACTTGTTGTGCAAGTTTTTCTAATTCCTAGACTTTCCAAAACATAAAATTTTTTAAAGTCTAAACTACTAAAACTTAAAAGACTTTAAAAAAAACACTATTCCCGTTTTTTTTTCTAACACTTCCTACTAATTTGGTCACAAGTTTCCCAAATCACCTTGGATTTGCACAATCTTAGTCTCGTTTGAAAGGTAACTGAATTACTTATCTAGAGACACCAAAATTAAGCCAAAAGTCAAGTTTTGGCCATAGAAAAATTGGGTACAAAGTGAAAAACGGGATTTCAATTAAAAATTAAAAAAAAACTAAATTAACCAAAGACCCTATTGGCCTTATTACAAAATTATCACTAATTAACGCTTCTAAAATCAGAAAATAACAGAAAAATAAACTACTCTACTAGACTTGACAAAGAGGACTATCCATGATCCTTTAATTTCTTCTTGACATGGTATGCTTCTGTATTATACTCCTTGGGTTTGAAAAAGTTCAACCATGAACTTGTTGGAATAGAATCTTCAAATTCGAGGATGAAAACTTCATCTTGAGGGTTTTCAATTAGTTGGGGCAACAACATAAAATTGATCATAAATGAGGTCATCATGTGCTTACTTCCTTGGATTACAACTTTATGTCTTCCACATGTTCATCCTTGTCTTCAATTTGTGGTTCATCTTGAGGAGCAATGGAGGCTGGTTCATGGTCCTTAGTTGACACCACTTGTTGGGTAATCGCTTCGGATGTTAGCTCATGTTTTTTGGGAAGTCTTCAAAGAAGAATCCTTCATTGGTATAGGTTCTTCCGGATTTAATGGCTCCTTTGGAATGGGCTGTTGTGGTAATGTTGTAAGACTATACCATCGATCACAACTAATGAGTTTCAAGAGGAAAATCTCCACATTGTAATTTGTACGCCTTTCCTTGATCCATGATCTCCCTAAGATCATTCCATGATAGTCCGATGAAATCTTGTATGCTGCACAATTTGCATATCTTCCCATAGAGAACTCAATGCAATACTCGCCATTAAAGTATCCACAATATGCATGATTTCGCTCATATTATTCAATTTCCTCTACTGCACTTGAAGAGATCAAGTTTTCTTCACTTTGATTAGAAATTAGAACCCGTAATGACACCAAGTTTTCTTGTTAGAAAGGTAACTGAATAACCTATCTAATGACATCAAAATCAAGCCAAAAAGTCAAGTTTTGGCCAAAGAAAAATTGGGTCCAAAGTGAAAAATGGGATTACAACTAAAAACCAAAAAAAAAAAACTAAACTAACTATGACACTATTGGCCTTGTTACAAAATTACCACTAATTAATGCTTCTAAAATAAATAAATAATTGAAAAATAAGCTATTCTATTAGACTTGACAAAAAGGACTATCCATGGTCCTCTAACTTCTTCTTCTTGACATGGTTTGCTTTGCATCACTTGTTTTCCTCATTAGACATCTCTGGTTTGAACAAGGTTCGATTTTGACGTATACTGGATTCTATCTTGGACTCTTCCTTAACTACATCGGAGCTTTTTTCTATCTTCTTATCTGTAGAATCTTGAACGCTTCTAGTTATTACTAATGGTACCTTATTAGCAGGCTTGAGTTGGAGTCAATACCATACATCATGGTTATAGGGTCGCAACACTTGGGTCTTCTCATTAAAAGTAACTTTCGTCTCCTAAGTCCATCGTGTGCTTGAAATCATAGGTGCTTATGTTAAGGGGCAATCACACAATAGCCATTCAACATTGTCGACGCAGACTTTTCCGTGGTAGAATTGAATGACAACAATATGGTCCTCAATATATCCATAATATTTTTTATTTTTCGGTATCTTGTAGGAGCTTTTCAACAAAGATGTATAAATAATGTTCTGATCAATCGAACCACTAATCACTATTTTAGTTGTCTATCCGGAAGGGAAAACGAACTCAATGATCACTCTAAGAACCGTCTCAGCTTTTTAGGGATTCCATAAATTTCAGGATTAAGGATTTTCCAAAAATTCTAGGGTTAGGGTCCTTTCCAAAATTGCAGGGTTTGAAATAGTCTTCTAAAATTTCACCTCACTAATGATCCCTAGGACCTCAACTGGGATGGAGCCAACTGAGAACCTGGCTGAATATACCTCAAAGGAACCCAACTAGGTAGGGACTAGTTGGAACCTGGCTTTGATACTAATTATTATTATTATTATTTTTTGGCTGAATAACAAGGAGAATTTATAAAAGGGGAGGGGGGAACAAAAGAATACAAGCCCAAAGTAAAGAAGATGAGGTTGAGTAAATGTCACAAAGAAAGGAAGAAGGTTAGACTCTTCCATACAAGTACTAAAGAATCTTTTCTTCCATAATGGAAACCGTGAATATATTTTTCCTGGACACCCCTCTGATATCAAAATTGATGCCGCACACTAGGTTTTATGAGGTAAACTATAGAGTACATGAAGGGTTTTATGAGGTTGATGATGGTTAAGACACATGTGGCTAGGAAGAGAATATTAGGACTGAAATAGGGATTGTTTATGGTTACCAGGATCTGTTTTTAAGTAGAAACAGCAAGTGTATACTAAGTGGGTAGTTCTGATTTAAGAATCATAGGCTAGTGGAGTAGGTTGTAAGTCTGAACATCAGGGTTAATAATGACTGCAGTGGGGGTTAGGATTAGGACAGGTTGGTATAATAGTGCAGTATGGATGTATTGATGAGCCTACGAATCTGTGTATCACAGGGTTAAAACTGGATTCATATTAATGGGAAACAATATATAAAATCCGGCAAGTATCAGGTTTCTGTTAGAGAAAACAGCAGGATAGCAGGTCCTAAATAAGGAACTGAAATCCAAGTTTTGAAATAGAGGTTAAATGCCTTTAACAAGGACTGTTTGAAGGATAACAATAGTGGATCTTGTAAGGCAAGAGCAGGGCTTAGTCTGGTACTGAAACAGATATGATTGAGGGGTTAAATCTGGGTCAGATGAGTGGAGTTTAAATGGAATTTGATTGACTATAATTTAGGACTGACTAGGTTTGCAACAGAGTTCAAACAAAGGGCTGAATAGGGTTGCAGAGGGGCACTTGAGATGGGGTATATATATGATGCAGTTGTAGCTGGGCCTACAGATGGGTAAATCTGGGTAGATTTAGAATCTGCAAGGGTCTCCAGAACAGGGTAAGAAATAGGGTATACATGTATGGTCTCTGTAGTAGCTAAGAACAGGGCCTTTATTGATGATGTCTTCAGGACTAATTAGAGGGGACAACAAGGGACTGATGAAAAGGGGTTAAGGCATCAGAACACTGGAATGATTCAATGGGTTAAAGGGGTTCGGAGATCAGAAATCAGGGGATTACTTTCAGAGTTTCGAACAGGGTATTAAAGTGGTCAAATCCTTGGGAAATCAGAGAGGGATTTAGATCCCTTGACTTCCGCAAGGTGTATAATCACTTGGGGTTTAGTTTTGGAAAGAAAATAGAATGGAAGAGATGATGGTGGGAATATAGGGCTACAGTGAAAATAAAACAGAAACTAGAGGAGAAGAAGAAAAAGAAGAGAAAAGAAGTACCTGTTGAGGAGTAATCCTTACCCCACAACCTTGGTAATCCCTACCTAGAGTTTCAAGCCAAGGCACAAGACTTGAAGAAGAGAAGAAGTTCTACTCGTGGAGAGCAAGAAAATTCTAGAAAATTTAGTTTATTCTATCATGTCAAGTACAATGGGAGACTGGGGAGCCCTCTTTTAAAGACTCAAAATTAAAATAAAAGAACCAAGTTTCCTAATTAGAAACTAAGACACCTTCCTAAGACTTTCTAACACAACTTGCTAAAAAGAAATAATTCAAAATAGCTAAAACGTGGCCTCTCTACGGGTTGCTCGACTAGTACTCATTTAAATAATACGCGTGCTGTCCCAGAAAGCTTAGAAAACATAAATCCTAATGCCCCTTATGTCCCAACTCTAATAGCTCATAAACTATTAAGTAAAATAGTAAAGTAGTAAAATACTCTAACAAAAGGACTCCAATCAACAATTTGAGCTCAACTTGTTGTACCAAAGATTTCTTTCATGATCTTCTTGTGTGGATCTCACCAAGCCACGTGTGGGTCCCACATGGCCTCCAATGTCCACATCATATAGATAAAGAAGAAGCACTTACTTAGGGTACGCCTAGGGTTTCACTCTGTCAAGGAAGTTGTACTAGATCTTAGCTTGATAGGTTAGGGGCTTCAGTTATGGAAGTGAGGATGGGAGAGGGCCATTGTCTTTTTGTTTTGTTCACTTTTCGCTCTTAATCAATAAATCTTCACTTAGAAGGAGATAGCGGTTTTGGGTTTCTGGGGTTTATTTTTTCAAATAATTCCTAAAGCACTAAAATTAATTTGAAGGGTAAACATCTTTCCAGAAAATGTTGAGTATTTGGGGTTAAAAAGTCAATTGTTTTGTGGAATATTGGTTGGGATGCATTAGTTTTACTCTCATGGGTGGATGCAAATATAAATCCATATATTTGTGATCAAGGTATTTTCCCTTTTTTATGTCCATCCTTTCTTTTAATTAAATTTATGTTTTTGGGGGTTATGTGAAGTTGAAGCATCAGAACTTGTACAAATTTGAATTGAATTATATTATGCCTGAACGATAAAAATGCATGTGGTCATTTATAATATTAACCTGTATATAAGCTTTAGTTTTTTTAAGTTCATGAAATTAGCTCGATGGATATCGTCCTCATCAGTGCCTTATTTTATTGTTATGCTTGGGTCATGTTCCATGCTCTTGCTTAGGACAAATGTTCTGATGCTATCTGTTAATCTTATCAATTGCAATCATTTATTTATTTATTCATCTGAGCACATTTTCATTTCTTGTCTTTTAGGTTGGTGCAGAGGGCAAAGATATAGGTAGGATGCTGCTAAAATATCCATGGATTTTCTCCACAAGCATTCTAGAAAACTTTGAGGGGATTCTTTCTTTCTTTAATATGGAACAGGTACAACCTCTTTGATAAGGTCATCTTGTCAAAATATTTGGATATAAATAGCTAGGACCAAATTTGTATAGTGATAGGGAAGATCATACCTGTCAAATATAGATCCAAATTATGTTGAAATATGCTTTATATGCGTGTAACCATAATTACTTATGTCTGCATACCTGTGAGCATGCTGTGTTGTATCTTTTGTGCCTGGTGCTTTCTTCAATTCTGGTGCTTATAATTCATTTTTTTTCTTCTTGGGAAGTGAAGAATTTTATTACAAAAAAAGATCAAAAGAGAAATCAAGAGCAGGATGCAAGAGAGATACAACCCCACTCCATAGCAAAATTGCAACAACAAAAGCCCTCTTCTAATAAAAACAATAAATTCCCAGTAAAAATCCCAATCATGAATTTTGACAACTTGAAAGATGGGAATGTGAGACACCCAGCTATATAGCTTGGCGATTATCTTCTCATGGATCTTCAGTCTGATGCTGAAGGTTTGAAAATTCATGCATCTGAGTTTTGAATTAGTTCATATACATGCAATTCTCAGAATTATCTGCAATTTTAAGGGTTGATTAATCTTCTATAGACCTATGTGCCTGTCCGATTTAAGCCTAATCAGACTACCCTAGCCTAGGTATTTTGGTACTGTCCTATTTTCCAGAATCTATCATATTTTAAGATTATTCTCAATCAAGTGTGACCTTGAGTCAAACTTTGGGCTTATTACTCGCAGGATACTCTAGGGTATTGCTACCCATCCTATATCAACAGTGCATCTCGAGGCAGCATATCAAGTTCTCAGGTACTTAAAAAGAAGCCCTGACAAAGGTGTCTTATATACAAGGCAGAGTGATTTACATATAGAAGCCTACACTGATGCAGACTGGGCAGGATCAGTCTCAGATAGATGATCTACATCTGGTTATTACACCTTTGTTGGAGGCAATCTTGTTATTGGAGGAGTAAAAAACAATCTATTCTAGCAAGGTCAAGTGTAGAAGCAGAATTTAGATCAATGTCTTATGGGGTTTGTGAGTGTCTGTTGCTGCAACAAAGCAACTATTAGCATTTCATATGGTAGGACAAAACATTTTGAGGTGGATAGTCATTTTGTCAAAGAAAAGTTGAGGTTTGACAGAAGTTGAGGTTTGACAGAAGATCCTGTCTCTTGTTTTGTTGGCAAGCTGGGTATGTGCGATATCTCTATACTCTAGCTTGAGGGGGAGTGTAGGAGAATGTGGGTAATATATGTATTATTAATGTTTAATGTTAGGGTATTTCTGTCATTTCTTGTATTGTAGTGGCATGTATGTTAGGAGCTTCTAAATACATCCCCAAAATTTCTCTTCACATGTTTTAAAAATTTTCAAAATCCCAATCAATACCATGTGTAAAATTACCCTTCTAACCCCCTCTTTCCACACCCCAACCCCCCTCTCCCCCCCCTTTGCTTTTTTCGTTGGGAATGGCTTGGGCCAAACGAAGGTTTTCTAGGGTAGAGAGAGAGAGAGAGAGAGAGAGAGAGAGAGAGAGAGAGAGAGAGAGAGAGAGAGAGAGAGAGAGTTTTAGGTCGGGAGGGGGTGTGAAGGGAAATGGGTGGACAAAGAAAGGGGCGTGAGGAGAAAATTTTGGGGGTGTATTTAGAAGCTCCCTTCTATGTTATACCAGGTGTATATCTTTAGCTGCTTAACATAAATATAATAAGAGTAGAGAGAGCACCATACCCTCTCTAACATATTCTCTCTTATACATCTCTCTTTTCTTCTTTTTCTTCTTCCTTTATCACAAGCCTTAGAACACCAAACCCTAATAAATAACCAACCCAACCAGCTAAATATAAGCTAGCAGTAACTTGGACAAAGTCACTCTATAACTTGATAAAATAAGACTACCGGGTTTGGACTTGGTTATGGGCATGGACCTTACTGGGAGTTTTGGATCACATTGCTGGCCCAATTTTTGGGCCTACTTTAATGGTTCACCTTTTCTTTGTGTCTCTTCTATCACAATGATTCATTTTTTTTTCTTGCCATAGAAGGCTGTGATATTATTGATATGCTGTAGAGTCTTGTTAGTTTTAAATAGATGAAAAAAGAAATAGTATTTCATGTCAGGTACCAAAAGCAAATGTGGATCATGCAATCAAAAGTTGGCCCCATCTATTGGGATGTTCAACCAGCAAAATAAAGTCAATGGTGGAACAATTTGGGAAATTTGGTGTTAGAAACAAAAGGTTGGGTCAGGTTATTGCTTCAAGTCCTCAGCTACTACTTCGGAAACCTCACGAATTTCTCCAGGTTAGCTATTTTACTTATCTGTCCTTGGTTCACTAGCACTTATAGTTCAATCCAAGATGCTGTTATTATCTGGGATGTTTTGTAAACTCAAATGCATTATTAGCTGTGGAAAGATTTTCTTACTTGGACCCCTTAGAACCTTTTGAAGTTCAAAGTCAATGGTGTGGGGAAGTGATTTAACCCTAAGTGGATAGTTTAATGTCCATGTGCTTATCCATAATTACTTTATAAGAAAATCAACAAATGATATTTTTCTTTTGTTGGAAAATCAGCTAATGATTGTCCAAATCTCCAGATGACTAATCTTATGAATAATATTTGTGCTCTTGCGATTTTCTTATCATGTGGTGATTGTATATTTGCTAGTTTCTTCTAACCTTCAGCATTAAGGTGGAGAAGCTCTTTAAAAAAAATAAAAATAAGTTATTGATCTTAAATATGGATTTCCTTACAAGGTGAGCTATGATAGGGCAGAAAACCCCATACACAAAAATTTACAGCATATATGGCATCGAATTGGCTTAAATACTGTTGTGACACATACCATCTGACAAGATCTTCATAAAAAGATGATGCTGTCTCAATGTGATCAAAGGTGGTGTGTCTGATTTCTTTAGATTCATGAACAGACGACCACCTAAAGAGCTGAGTTTGCATACAATCCACCACAAGCTCCCAAGATTCACACATCTGCAAAGATCTTTCTGTTCTTCTTTTCCCAAACGGCTCAGAAGACAATGAAGGATAGGAGGTTCCATAGTATACGCCTTAGGGCATGAAGGCCCTAGAGAGCTAGCAATTCAAGATATTGAAGAGATTACCAATAGTAACTCTGATAATTCTGAATGCCTCCAGAAAGTAGTTCCAGATCCGACTTGTGAATGGGCAATGAACAAAGTGGTGCTTCTTTGACCTACTAGTTACTTTGCTTAAGAAACATGTTTGGGATTACCATTTTTTTTATGAATAAAAAACTTTATTGAAGAGAAAGGAGGGGATAAGACATCCCCAAAGAAGCAAGCAAGAGACTAGGCAAGAGGGAAAGAAAAAAAGCAACGCTGCCACCCCCCATGTCATGACCCAGATCTGTGGGTCGAATTTGGACTCGAATCCGGATCCGTGACACTGGATGACACATCCTGAACCCGTATCTCATGGTGTGGGGAGATTCCGTATAGAGTGTGACACTTGTCATCTTTGTTTTTTTTCTTATAAATTTGCTCCACTTTATTTATTTATTATCATTTTAATTCCAATTATCTGAATCACATAATGCAACAGAATAATGATTAAATTCATACAAACTATTTACAATCACATATAGCAGCGGAATTGCTTGTTTGTTTACCTTTCTTCCTTATCAAAGTGCAGCGGAATGGATAATGATACCAACAAACTTAACCAAAATGTGGCGGAAAAATAATCACATCCATATCCATGCTAATTAATAATATCCACATGTCCACTAAACAAAATAAAAGCTTCCACAAGCTGATATTACAATATCCAATCCCCCAACCATAAAGGGCAAGTCTAATACAAAATACATCTGATGGCCAAAATTGAAATAAGAAACGGAATGTAAACTATGGACCACATGCCCAATGCCTCTCTCTTCCTTCATCTCATATGGCTCACAAATCATCTCTACCTCCATCACTTTGATTTGTGGGGTGATGCAAATTGGGGTGAGCTTGACGGATTTAACGAGAAGATATACAAAATATACAACAGTGTAAAGAGAACAAAGAAAGCACAATAACAGATAAGGATGAATCAAGACATTGTAAGGAATGCAAATGTGTATACATGTATAACAAGTAATCTATACATATATCCTTACTATGATTTAAAGTATATCTATACTTCAAAATAATTATAAAAGTTTTCAAATCAGATCTAAATATGTATATGCTATATGCTAACCCATAAGGGTTTTCGTTGAATACTAAAACAAAATGCATATAACCCAAGAAGGGGCCTCCGATGAAATCAAAACATGCAAGTAACCCAAGTAGGATCTCTGAGTAGTCAAATCATGCAAATTACCCATGTAGGGTATTCGACAAATCAAACCTTATGCAAACAACCCATGTTGGGTTTCCAACAAATCAAATCATATGCAAGTGTAACAACCCTTGTTGGGTCTTTGATAAATCAAATCTTATGCAAACAACCCATGTTAGGTCTCTGATGCCAAAAAGGCCAACCTCAAAGAGGCCTCCAAATGCCATAAAAGCCAATCTCATAGAGGTCTTCGAATTCCTTGAAGACTAATCTCATAGAGGTCTCCAAATGCCATAAAGACCAATCTCATAGAGGTTTTCGAATGCCATAAAGGCTAACCTTAAAGAGGTCTTCGAATGTCATAAAGGTGCTTGCCATAAAGGCCAATCTCATAAGGTTTTTCTAATGCCATAAAGGCGCTTTCCATATAGGCTAACCCCATAAGGGTCTTCGCAATCATAAAGACCAATAATAGCCTACAAAAATCCCCTAGGCCATCGAGGGTTTTTCCGCTAAAATTCCCCTGGACAAGGGTTTGTCCCCACATAATTTTCCTCGAGATCATGGTAGTCCTTTAAAATTCCACAAGACAAATGTTCCAAAATAAATCCACATATTCAAAATGATATGTCAAATCCACGCTTATATAAAGTAATATAACTACTACATAAGTATGTTATACAAAAGATATCCGTATGTCCAATCCTATAAGGAGTTCAAAACCAAAGATGCCAATCTCATGCACAAAGTTAAAACCAAGATGCGAATGAGGATGCTTGGTTTAAATTTATGGACATATAGAAATCTGCGGAATGTAAAACATTTTCATGTCAAATGTGACCAAAGATTACACAAGGTAGCTCAAATGCTTTAAAACTCATGTAGAGATCTAATGAGGATGTGCTTTTAAATGTCGAATGTAAACATGGATGAAGTCAACATGCGTAGGCTATCAAAATCACCAATTGACACAAATCCTGAATGTGAACACATAAATTCTATGATTATAGCATGTGAATCAATAGAATTAATACAAAACAATTTGGATTAATAAGGAGCAAAGAGAATCCATCAAAATGAGCAATAAGTTATGTAAAAAATCTGTAGGCATGGTATGAGACTTGTAAATCATAAAGAATCAATCATGAGATCTTAAATTAAATAGGTAGAGATCATATTTGTAGGAAATCAAAGGAAAATCAATGATACACTGCATGAAATCTTCATTTCTATCCCAATGCTATGAGAATCTAACAACAATATTTCACATCTTAGAGTAGAGATCACCAAACTTGTCAAACAAGACATTAACATCATGAAACTAGAATCATTTTCTAAAACTCATAGAGGTAGAGAAATAGAACATTTAACCCAAGCTTAAATCAATGAAAATAGGATTCAAACATCAATTCCATGGAGAACAATCCACAAACCTTCACAAAAAAGAATACAAATCACGTTTTCTATGAACTTAAGAGTAGAAGATGGTGCATATCATGTATATCTACTTAACTATTTCAAAGATCCATAGAGAATAAATGAGAAATCATTTAAATAAAGATCAACATCATAAAGAAACTAGGATTATAGGAAGGGAAAGTGTATATAATGCATATCTACTTACAAACTTGCTCTTAATCCTTTGCTCCAAGGGAGGCTTCAACCAAGACCTTCCTCCCTCTTGCAAACCTTCGCTCCTTTGAGATTAAACCATAGATTCACATTCAAAACCTACAAATCTACATGAATATATGATTAAAAACTGACAATAGATCAAAAACTAGGCTAGATATGAGATTTTGGAGCTTACTAAGCTCTTGGAGAAGAAGATTCCCCTCCCTTCTCCCAACTCTATTCTTTCCCCTCTCTTCTCCCAATTCTATTCTTTTTTTTAATATTCATTCTCTTATGTCATACTAACCCTAAATGAGGTAAAAATAAGGTTTATGGTCGTCATATGTGGGTCCCATGTGAAAATAGGACCAATCGTAGGATGACACAAATCCCGAAGAACATTTTTCTTCTGGTGATCTGTCACCACGTGACCGATCATGGTGGTGATCGATCACCACCATGATGCATAGACCGTGGGTTGTTATTTCTGGGAGTTTCTCCTGATTGTGACCGATCACCACTTTTGGTGACTGGTCACTCGGTGATTGATCATGGCCTTGGCGATTGGTCACCAGGGCCAGTTTCTGGATTTTATTTTTTGGGTTTCCAAGGTTTAACCCATCTGGTCCAAAGGTTTTCCCATTTTATTCTAAACCATGTTTAGCCCTCTAAGTTGTTTATATTGACCTTCTAGATCGATATAAGGGTTCCAAAACCAGACATGGTTTCGGGTCCGGATCTCTAGGCTTTACCAAAAATTATGGATGCGGGGTGTTACACCCTAGGGACTTGACTGGTTTGTGGGTGTTCCTGCAACTACAAGTAGTTAAGAGGGAAAGAGAAAGAAGAAGAAAAAAAAAGAAGAAGTGAGAGATTGAAGAACTAATTCGTACAGGGCATCGACCTCATTCGATTGGTAGTTATATTAGGGATAGATCCACTATACAGCGTACATGGTATATCAACGGTATGGTCTAGTATACCACACGCTTATTACATAAATACCCCCCAAATACATAATATTACTCTTCAACGCTCTCCCTCAAGCTAGTGTGTAAATGTCTATCATCCTCAGCTTGCCAATCAAGTACATAAACTGTGCTTCACTTAGGCCTTTCATAGACACATGCACAAGTTGATGTTGAGTTTGGATATAGTGGTACATATGTGCCCCCTTTTTAGATGATCCTTGATAAAATGGCGATCTACCTCAACAGGTTTAAATCTATCATGTTGCACGAGGTCATGTGCAATGCTTATGGAAGCCTTATTGTCACAGTAGAGACTCATAGGTTCTACTACTGGGAAACCCATTTTTACCAATAACATTTTCAACCACAATGATTCACAGATGCTATGTGCCATAGATCAAAATTCAGCCTTTACACTGGACCTAGCAACCATTGACTGTTTGATGTAGGATCCAAAGGGAAAGGATTCCTACATGAATTATTTAACCACAAAAGCCTAAAAGAAAGTTTCTTGAAATTAAAGAATGCTGAAAATTTAAAGAAAATATTCAAGAAACCAAATCTTTAAAGAAATTAATAAAAAAAATAAAAAAAACTAATTTAAGAATGAATGGATTATCAAAGGGAAGCAATTGAAATTGAATAGAAATTAAGAAAATAATGCAAAAGATTTAAGAATTGAGAAAATTTCAAGAAACCCTAGACTTTAGGGTTAGAAATTGGGGATTCTTGTATGGTTATGTGTTTGGTTATAGGAAGGCTAAACCTAGAAGGAATTAGGTTTTTATAGGAAGATGATGGAGTAATTAGAAAAAGAAGGTTTGTTGGAAAATTTTCTGTAACACAAAAAAAATGGTTTAAAGAAGGTGAATAACAAGAAGAAAAGAATGGAGGAGGTGAAGGATGATGTATTGGAACAAAGTAGATTGTAGAAGAAGATAAGAAAAAAAGATTAAAAAAAATAAAGAATTTTCTACAGAATATTTAAAGAATGATTTAAGAATAAAGTAAACATAAGAGAAAAAAAAAAGAGAAGAAAGAATAAGAAGACGAAAAATTCACATAACCGAGAGAGATGTAGAGATGTAGTCACACCTTGGGCTTCAAAAACCAATTTTAATTCATAAATTTTCTTTAACTAACTGTATATGAGATCTTTGTGACCTATTTATAATAAAAAATTCGGAATTGGATCAAATTGGACCAAAATACCCCTCCCATATACGATCAAGACAAAAAAACCCAGAAAAATTCAAAACAAATTCTAAAAATCATAAAAACAGTCATAACCTATTCTAAATTAATTTTAACCCCTTCCCATGGCTCATATGACCTTATTACATCAATGCCATTACTAAAACCTTTCAAAAATAGAAAAAAATCAACTAAAATAATTCCTAAAATAGAAAAATAAAGGAAAAATCTTGTAGCCAACACTATATCATATTTTTGCATCATTTGTTATTGATCTTGGGTTTTCACAAAGGTTGGAACTTCTCAAGTTATGTTAATGCCACTGCATCACCTAGCATTATTGTCGGAGACACCGATAGTGTAGATTTGACATTTCCACTGGAGACACTGGAAGTATGGATCACACTCGTCGGAGACACTAAGTGTAGTAGATAGACTTTATTTAATTTTAGCTTTGATTGTAACTGACTCAATCTTAATAAAATTATATAGTTCAATGTGAGCTTTTGAAAGTAGACTTAGGCTTTGTGCCGAGCCACTATAAATTGTTGTGTTGT
>JAOXJP010055199.1:0-15858 GCA_025762735.1 Platanus orientalis | reverse complement strand
ACACTTGTATACTTGCAAGTAAAGCTACCATGGATTTTTGGTTCATTAAGTTGGATCATTAGTCTAGGTGTAACACCCAGTCCTAGTAGACAATCATTAGGGGCAAAAAAGGAATAAAACACCCAAAATCCCATAATCGAACTACAATCGGGCTTGATCTTGTTTAAGGGTACGTAGGCAGCCTGCCATAATAAGATAAGCACAGCCCCATCTTCACCTATCCCACATCCTCTCTTTGAGAACCATATCATTCCATTTTATAACTACATGATATATTTCTCAAAGGGAGAAATGGACAATGCAAAAAGCCTGGAAGGCATAACAATCTGGAAGGCAAAAATTTTGGACGGAAATTAAATTTTTTATTAATATAAGATGCCGCTACAAGGATGCTATTACAACAAAGGGCACTATGCCTTGTTTCCCTACACTACCCTCAATCTCTTGCTCAGTCATGGCTGCTGAAACCCATGAGTTTGGCACACAATGAAGGCAACACCTCGATATTCACCTCTAGAGAATCGTTCGCTACATCAACATTTGACTGCGCTGCATTCAGGTTATAAATAGCCTCCCTAGAGATTCCATTACTCCAATCGATCTATTAGCTCATTAATTCACATCTACAACAGTCCACCATATAAATGGTTCGATGAATAGAATTGCCCACATGATCAACAAACCTCTTGTGAGTTTTTAGGCGATTCATAACTTTGTTGAAGCATTCCTTTAACACCTCCATTTATGCCATTAATTCATCGACATCCCTTACTAGCAGCCCAATCTCATCCAACACTCGGGTTTGCTAGGCAGTTAGGTCAGCCATTTTGATCTCCTCCTCTTGGAGGCACAGGCAAACGTCATGCTCTAGCCCTTTTAAAACCTTGATATCCTTTGCCTTGTGGAGTCCAGACAGAGCATCAAGAAGGCACATGACTATGCCCCTGAACTCAGAATTGTACACACATATTTCTATATGGTCCAGCAAGTCTAAGATCTTTTGACGAATGAAAGAAACATTCACCTCCTCAGCGAATAGGCCAACTAAATGCCTAATTAGCACTTCATGTTCACGGTGAGCCTCAACAACTCTTGTCTCCACCTCCCCAGTTTTGGGTATCCTTATTATATATGCAAAAGAAATCAGTAGCATTAGACCATAAGAACCAAAAAGACTGAGCATAGAATGAACAAAGAACTTAAAGAGTACCACGGTCAAATAAAGGCTTGGCACTCTCCCCCTCGGTTGAGGAAGACTCGTCTCGCTTCACTCAGGATCTGGATGGTCCTCCAACTTCAAGAACACTGACAACCTTTCTCTTGGGAGCCATGTCTATGACATAAAGAGAAAGTATTCATAAAGGCTGACGAAATTAAAGGGGCAGCAGAGAAATCCTCTTATTTATAAACATGAATGTCTACGATCTTTTAGAAAGGGGCATCTCAGAAAGAGAATGAAATGATGGATTCACCCCATCACGATGATTTAAATTCAGCATCACTTGAGCATCCTTTATAAAAGTGACAGTTCAACATCGCTAGTAGTAGGACCACACTAACGTCGCTTCAGGGACATATGTATATTATCACTACATTTGTCGTAAAGGATGAGACACCTGAAAAGACGTACATAACTGTGGCTTCCAGTCTTTGACTCTTATAAAGTCAGCCATATTCATCTCTCACAATGCTAAGGGACAATCACACTTGACCTTTAAAGTCAACCTATTTTGACTCTCATAAAGTCATACAACATATGACTCTTATAACGTCCACCATATTTAACACTTATAAAGTAAAATAATATGTGACTCTTATAACGTCCACCATATCTAACTCTTATAAAGTTAAACAATATATGACTCTCATAATGTCCACCGGATTTGACTCTCATAATGTTAAGCAAGCATGACTTTTATAATGTCAGTCGCATTCAACTCTTATAAAGTTAATCTTACTCGACTCTCACAATATTGAATAAAGAAAATGATTCAAAGAAATAGGAAAGGAAGACAAGATAATAAAGGCCAAAACACAGTCTTTTATTTCATAAAAGTTCTTACATCCTCCCCATTACATTATTTTGGGAAGGTAGAAAGGAGATATTTGCATAAATCTTTTCTTTGCTTAAGGAAGATCGAATTTGATCACCTCGCTTGACGACTTCTTCACAAAGATGATCTATGTTAGAAGAAACTATAGAGATTCTGGATTCAAGAGCACTCCCCTCCATTGCTCTCACTTCTCGGGTGGCTTTAAGAGCTTTAGTTCGAGCCTATATCCTCATCAGTTCCTCCTAGGCACTAGTCAAAGCATTATCAATGCTAGCCACCGAATCGCACACTTGGTCTAGCTTCTCCATCAAGGTCTTCCTCTTAATCTCTACCGCGTCTAAATTAGCTTGGGCCTCAGTATTGCTCCCGATACTTATTTTCTAATGCTAGTGTCGATTACCTCATCAGAGATGCAATGTACATCTCTATCCCTTGCCAAAACCCATAGTTATGAATGTGGATCTCTACATCCTCGGCTAAAGCTTCCAACACCTCATCTTGGATACTAGTAAGATCAGGTGACATAGGTGTTAGGGTTGTTATATGTGCAAGCAGCTCTAGACGAATCATGCGCGCTGAGGCAATTTTGGAATAATGCCTAGGGGCACTAGCCATGCTCACGATTTCATCTGGGTAAGTAAAACAAGAAAAGTGTCAGCAAGGGTGTATAAGAATGTGTTTCATAATGAAGACAAAAGTTTACCATGACCCATGAGGGGGACTTCAATAGCATTTTGTCTCGCAATGAGCTCTTCCTCAACAGCTGCATTAAACATAAAAGAAAAGTTCAATACATGGGAAGACATGTATGAATGACATGAATAATGTGGAAGGAAATAGTATACATACCTTTCTGAAAGGTTATTTTATCCCGAGGATGATCTTCGTCAGCTGCCAGCTCCCCTCGGACTAGGTCTTCTTCCTGGGATGCCTCTATAATTGGTGCTTTACCAACCATAATGTCATCTTTCTCAATGGCTGAGGTGGGAAAAATAGCCAGAGCATCGTTGGCAAGTGGAGATATAGATATATCAGTCATGACAATAGCCTTGTCCTATGACTCATCAACTTTAGGAGGGCTATGCACCTCAGACATCCTCACATCAATAAAGCCAAAGGGTTCATCATTATCAGGGGTCTCCTTACTGGTATCCTTGGCAACCTGGTCACCTGTCTCAACGGCAATTAGGAGTAACTCATCAGGACTCTCGCTAGGCTCATCGGTTGATGGAACTCCTTCCCTAGAGCCATCAGTCTATCTCTGGTCATCCTTATCAGAGTCCTCATAATCCACCAATTCTTTTATTTCTAACATAACCACGTCCCCTAGGCTGTCAGAAGACTTGAAGGCCCATAAACACCTTAGAATCCTATGAGTAGTTCACATCTATTTCTTCAAAATTTAGCATGAACTTCATTAAGTCTCGTTGTTCCTTGAGGGTGATGATAGGAGGAACCTTGTCCGCCTGTCTAGTTGGCAAATCTAGCTTCAAGACACGATGCTCTTCTGTCTCAGTCACCCGAGGACGGCTCTCATCAATGGTTAGTCTCTAGACCTCAGGGGGTGTCAGCTCCGCTAACTCTTTGATGGAGACTTGTCGACAAATAATAGTAAGAATAAAGGAACATTAAAGTGGTAAAAATACTAAAGTCACAAGTATACCTAGACATGCTCTCTGATAGGGGTTGGTAAAGGAGGATTCCATGGCTCTTGCTTGGAAGGTGTATAGGAAGACCCACCAATTTCTTGAACACTTGAAAAGGTCCCTGCGTTGGTAACACTTGGGGGCTCAGCATCCTCGACTACACCTTTCCCCTTGAAAGGGACATAGGGCTCTTCCCTAGCCATCTCGCATGATGTAGCTAAGGCCTGTTCCACCTGAGCCACTGCTTCTTTCGCATTGGCAGGCTTATCGCCAAAATGAATAGGCTAGTCAGTGGCAAAAGAACACTTGACCGCAAATTGGAATGTCTCATCTTCTCCCAAGTGTTTCTCCACTATTCTATGAGTAGATTCAGAAGTAACAAAGGGTAAGCTCTTACCTGTGGTCACCAGTTCCTTCCTGATATTCTCTACAAGACCGAGAAGTGAGTCGTGGGTCACAGATGAGATGTCTTGACCAATAGGGAAATATGCTAGAAGCTTCCTCGTGATGCCAGACACTCTCTTGAAAACGTAATCCAAAAAAGGACTCTCTAAGGCATAGTAGTTCATGATGATAATTAAATCTTATACAAATCCCCCGTGCTCCCACAGAGTCATCATTTATCATCGAATTATGCTACAAACACCATACAATTAATGGTGGAAGGTATAATGTTAGATACCCAACGGCCCTCTTGATCTTCTAGTCACCCCAGGCCTAACAAGAGCAGTAACTTGTTCACCTCGTTCAACTTGACTCTTAGGTATAACCCTCTGTTTAATGGAAACAAAGGAAAGACGATTGAAAGGCTGCACTAGGCCTTGCTCTTACATCACAAGCAGTACGTTGGCTAGATGCACTCGGTCCTCAGGAGTCTCACCCCCTAACACGAATTCTCTAACAAAAGGTATTTCATGTCATTCCACCTCTTCTATTAACTGTCAGGGTTCTTCTATGGGATAACCCTCAATATCTTCAAAATCATCCTCATGGATGGGAGGCATCCATTCAGGCTCCCTTGCCCGAGTAGGAGATGGAATGCACTGGGGTTTTCTCCCACGAGATTTACTTCTCGCACTTTTCTTTCTCTTTGGTTTATATGGTTGTTCTTCCTCTTCAGTGGTTAAAGGAAATGGTGGGATCGTCTCTTTATCCTCTTGATGGCCCTGTGGCCTTTTATTAAATTTCTTGGGCCATTGCACGGCTGATGTCTTCTGAACCAAAGTCTTATTGCGGGACTTGTCGACCATTATTACAGTGCCTTGACCATCATAAAAAATGACATTGGAGTTAGCCCCATCTCGTTATATCTTATAACAGAAAAAAATGAGTTGTACCACCATTTGGCATAGCGGTAATCAAACTGAAGGTTATCTTGCTCAACCATTTCCTCGGGTATAGCTGGTCGACTACTTGTCCCTGACCTCATAAAGAACAGATAGGCCTCTTGAATCGGCTCAAGGGTGGTTGCCCTACCTATTGTCTTTGCTTGAGTAGGAAGGAAATGAGTCCTTGGAAGCAAGAGAATTGGCGAGCAAATATATATGGATTGTAGGCCTCCACATGGAAATGATTATCCCTTCTCTAGGCCAGTTCACCACTCCTGAGAGAGAAAAAGTAGGTCCAAGCCTCTCCCGACAATGACCCATCATCTGTTAGGGTCTAATCACCAAACAAGTGATCTGGGATGAGGATGAGCTTCTGAGTAAAGAAAAATAATATGGTAAGGTGCAACACCATCTCTGCTCTCTGGTTCTTCAAAGTGTTGATGTACGTAATCCTATGAGGATCTCTTTCTCCTCTTTGGTAAATGGAAGGGAAGTGCAACCCCAACCATGTACAACAATATTGAAAGAGAAAGTACACCAATTTCTCCCCGATCTGGCCCTCTCGGAGGCCCGCTTCTATAATGTCTCCTAGACTGCTATATAAGCAGTAGAGACTAGGGACCGCTAAATTCATGCGTATCCCATCAACAAGATTAGCGGCAGCAATGAACACACCAAGGTGAATACGTTCACCCATATTGCTTGGGAAAGCGCATCCACTTAAAAAGACCGTATATACCCCAACCAAGAATGCGGGGCCATCAAGTTCTATGCTGCATTGGATATTATCATTAGTCCATGGTAGAGGTTTACCCCTACCAAACATGCCTGAAGGACCCTAGAAGATATGACGAAGCTAGCTGCCATATGAAACGCTCACATTATTGAACTCAGAAAATATTTGGAATAGTCTTTGACATGTAAAGGAAAGTGTCTCAAAATGCTTGTTGAAGGGAACATACTCCTTTATTAACCTCCCCTCAAAAGGTAAGTGGCTTACACCAATGAATTCCCACAACCAGATCCCCAACTCACCGTATTGACATAAAAAGGTGTTACTGTTAGGGCACCACCTTGAAATTGCCTCAGCTACCATCGCATTATGCTTGTCAAAGCTGCCAATGGAACAATGTAGTGCTTCAGCCATGCTGACAGCATCTATCTCTATGTGGTAAATGTTGAAGCAATGCTCAATGAGGGCCTCCCATTTCCTTCCTCCAACCGAAAAGGAAGAAGACCCTTTGTAATTTTGGTCAACCCATGTTGTTTCTCCTAACCGAATCTTTCGAATTAGACTTTTGAAATCACTGGTAATGGAGTCTTTAAGAGTCTCTCTTCAATGGAGGGAAGAAGTGTGTCTTGGACCAAGTTGTCTCGATGAGCCCAATCGTCTAAATGGCACCAACCCTTACAGATGTGTTTAATGTAGTCAGGAGGACTCAATACATGATTTGTTATCGGGTTAAGAAATTCTACGTCAAAGAGGCTTCGGCTACAAACCCATTCATGTGATTGACGGATGGGAGAAAGGAGGCTCTCACGGCATTCACAATTGTATAATAGTTTCCTCCTAGGAGTCATGACTCTACAGAGGAGATAAGAAAAAATCAGAAGTTAAGTATGTACATTTTAACATCTTACCATGGCATTCACGGTCGTATAATAGTTTCCTCCTAGGAGCCATGACTCTTCAAAGGCGATAAGCAAAAATCAAAAGTTAAGTATGTACATTTTAACATCTTACAAAATTTTAAGCAAGTGTATGCTTTTGGTGGTGAATGAGGATTCTGGTTTCCATTCGTGCACACTTTTGCAACAAAGAAAGTCGATGTCATTGCGCTTTTTTGTGCGTGAATGAAAAATTTTTAACCCATTCACGCCCAACATCTTGCCAAGCAAGGGGAACATGAATGGGATGTTCCTTAACCCATAAGTGAATGCAGTGAGACTATTTTACAACCACTATAGCCAGCCCAATGGCCACGAATGGTTGCCAAAAATCCCTATCATCGCCTGAGACGAAGACTGGGACTCCTAAATGTGCCTTAAGGCTAAAAGATGGTCAGAAGATAGGCACAATCTTTGAAATGCATCCCAGAACGGTCATATTCACAAGACTAAGCTAATCATCCAAGTGAAAATGGTATTTGAAAGCTCATGACTTACCTAGAATCAAAAATAGGGTATTTGCGGTTCAAGAAAATAAAAAGTCACACATAAGGGTTTCCTAAGGTCTAAAACTGCAAAGAATGGCTTTGGTGTGTTCACTAGGATGAAAGGCAATGATCAAAGGTCTGGAATCAAAGATTTGATGTAGAAGAAAGGAAAACATTGAGAGCTTTATGTATTCGGTAATGGCAGACAATTAGAATGTCTCAGAATGGCCAAGGAGGACGAAGACAATCTTTTTATACCCGTGGGGGTAATTTGGTTAGAGCACAAGGGATTTGAAAGAGCACACCTATTGATAAGGGTAGTAACGTCCTTTCCTTCACCATGTACAAGTAATTGAAGAGACATGCGCGCCCATCTTCATTACCTCTCGAAGTACGCAAATCCAAAAATTGTGTGCGAATGAGAAAATGAAATTATATTCGCCACATATTGGTGAGCAAATGAGGAATTAATTTCTCATTCTTCACGGTGTTATTGGAAAATGACAAAAATGGTTTTCATTCACCACAACCAAGATCAAAAGTTTTCTCTTGTATAGCAAAAAACAAGGTGGCCATGATTATTGCCTACTCTTGGCAAGGCATCCCACCTCTGAGAAGTTAAAGTGGTGACTTCTAAATCTATGAGAATGGTCAAATTCAGATTTTTGTAAAGTACAGATCTTTTGAAATGCACAACATTCGCAAACAACCATCTTGTTTAGCTTAGAAGAACTTAACAATGGCTATGACTGTTTAAATAAAAGTAAGCAAGTCGGGATAAAGCATGAAGATGTGGCTATTCAAATCGTAAACATAGAGATTCTAGAAATACGAAAAGTAAAAATGATTCATTGATAAAACTGAAGAAAGGGATTACATGTCCATTCATAAATATAAAAAAAAAATCAAGGAAACAAATATCTTTCATAAAAGTTAGATGAAAGCTCTAAGTCTGTTGCAAGGGGCTTTAGAAATAGGAGTATGGCATTAGCATCAGCCCGCTTAACTACTTCTTTAAGGTGGGCTTCAACATTTCCCCTTTCTTGTTTGGTAGTTAAGATGGCTTTAACTCGAGCAATCAGTTGTGTTTTTTGCTCAACACCACCCTCATTATCTTCTAGGATGGTAGTGTAACCATTCAGCTAATGCCAAAGGCGTGCATATTCTGTCTTGAGATAGTAAAAACGCTCCACTAACATCTCCAATTTTGTGCTCTCAAAACTATCTTGGTGAGTTGCCTCTGCATGGCTCTAATTCAAGTTGACTATCTTCTCCTCTGATTCTTTAATGAAAGCTTCAAGATCAGGAGAAGGTTAAGAAAGCCTTAAGGTTTCTTCGGCCTAAGCAATAACAATAAAAAAGTCTAAAAGAGACTCTATAGTCCTCCTAATTCTGGCATTCTTGAAATACATCTCCACATCATCCAAGCAAGCTAAAGCCCTAGCCTGAGTGCATGGTAACGCGATTGCTGTAGGGTCCATTTTAGTGAGATCTTGCAGAAGACGAGTCCGGGCTTCACGTGACTGGTTTGCATTATTGTGAAAATATTCCAACTCCACTTCACTATAGTCCCATGGTGGTAGGACCGCTTCATCTTCAAAGGAGAGTTTTGGACAATGAGGAAATGAATTAGAATTTAAAATGATCTAAATACTCCTAATAAAGACACAATACCTAATGGGGGAGTAGGTTCCGAGACGGGGATAGGCTCTGAACTTGGAACGGGTCCAAATCCCAAAGAAGATTTGGTTTTTGTTGATGAAGCAGCCACTAGTATAGGGATGTTGTCCTCAGAATCAGTCAAGTTAATTACTGGAGGACTGTCCTCAGAGTCTGATGAGTCAATGATAATTGGTATAGGATCAATAAGGCGTCTTGGTCTTGCTGCAAGACTACGACTTGGTCTTGTCATAGGAGTTGGCATTGGATTAGTCTAGGACCAAAGTCTCATCTTTCTGGGGTGGACATCAATAGGGGGAGCTAAGGATTCACCCCTTCTTATCCTTGTGGATTTTCGTTTGGGTGCCATTACTTAAAAAGAACAGAAGAAACAGAACTTTCCTCAGTATGAAAGATAGTCAGCGAATGGCATAAGATGTGGGCAAATGAGAATTTAAAGTGTCATTCATGCACACTGAATGTCTCAAACTCAACCCATGAATGAAACGAGGGGGAGTCATTCATAGCCCCTTAAGTAGGAAAATCACTGGATAGACCAAGAGGCAGCGAATGAGCTGCAGAAGATGATGATCACCCTGAGGATGACAATTGAAGCTGTAAATAGGAAAGACGAAGAATAGAAGAATGTGGTTTAAACTTCTATCTTGAAACCTCTCCAATGGTGTTCTTGGTTGAACGAAGATTTTCTCTTCCATACAAGAAAAGAAATTAAAATAAAAAATAAAGAGAAAAGAGAAACTGACATTCTTTCATGGTATAATATACCTCATATGATCATCCAAAAGAAATAAAGGGAAAAGAAAAGAAAACAAAGAAAGAACTCATGATTTCAAGAAAGGAATGTTTGAATGAAGCTCTGCTGTCAATGAATTCTAAAAAGATGAGCTAAGGAAGAAGAAAAAAGATTTACATACTCGTGGGGGTATGTTTGTCAAATGACAAAGAATTTGAAAAGTTTTAGGAATAAATAAAGAAGGTGTATCGACAGGAATAACTGAAATCCGTTATTTTTGCCTCGAAAAACACATTATCTCCTTGTTGCACTCGTAATGCATTTTTCAAGGGGGCAACTGTTAAAACCCAAAAAGTGTGCATGAATGTGAAGTAGATTTATCACTTACCACTATAATATTGGCGAATGGAAATTTGAATCCTCATTCACCATAAACAAAAGGATTTCAGTTATGTACTCTCACCCAAAAAGTGTGCGCAAATGGACTTGTGCACTGCAGAAACCAGAAACTGAAAGTTGGTTTTATCTCTTCCCAGGAAGGTTGTTTTGGATAACCACGATTCTTGTAAGTCCCTTAATAGTCTAGAAGATGGAAAAAGGTAGATTCTCACATAGAAGAATCTCCTTAATCCTTAAGATAAGATTTGAAGAATCTCATCTTAACAAAAATGATATGGAAGAGATAGAGTTCTCCTCAAATGATGACTCTTCTCTATACTCATTTCTGTGGACTATAAATACCTACATGGACACACACAAAAAGGAGAACAACACCAAGAGATATAAGGAAGAACGAGAGAGAAAGTTGAAGAAGTGAAGATTCACTGCAAGGCAAACTACATTCATTTCTTGAAGTTCTGCAAGCTACCTCTCTTCCAAAAGAGGAGGGAGTACGTCTATTATACCTCTGCAACCTCCCCAAGAAGATATCATAGGGAGCTTGAAGATGAATCAAGTTTAAAATAGATAAACTTGTTAATGAATGAACAAGTGCAATCCATATACATATATTTGAAAGAGCATTTCTACTTCCCCTTTCTTCTTCTCTTTTATGTGATTGCAACTCTATTTTATGATGCATGGCTTAGAGATAATCAGAAGTTGGCTGTGTTAAATGGTTATAATTAACAAGTTCATCAAACTTGGAGTTTTAGTCTCCACTTATAAAAATAATAAACTAACCTCTAAATATGGCTAGGTAATTTTGTCCAACGAATTTCGCCTCATACACGGCTCGAAATTTGGTGTTACAAATTTTTGGCACACTCGATGGGACTTAACTTTTTTTTTATCTCTCTTTAATTTTTTTGTATTAATGGTTGTTTCATACTCAAATAGGTACTCCAATGGAGTTGCAACTGTGGAAACCTCTACTGGTTTACCACAAGTCATAAAGAAAATATAGGTTGAGACTTTGGTCTCCCCACCACCATCCATCCACTTGGTTGAGGCTTTAGTCTCCCAAAACCCACCTATGATTGAGGCTTCGGTCGCCCAACATAAGGTTAAGGATTCGGTTTTCTTTACTTCACTAGGGATTGAGGCACTAATCTCCCCCACGACTGTGGCAACAATGTCTATCTTAGCAAAAAAGAACAAACTTAATGTTAAATTAGAGGGATATGCCCCCCAAAATCATTTCAAAGAATTTAAGGAGACAATGGATACCTAAATATGAATCAAACAAATAATTAAAAGCAATTGAAAGATCTACAAAAAGACAGAATGTTGTTTCGGGCAAGGGCCCAGAATTTCATTCACCGCAACAAAAGTGCGCGAATGAACATGTAAGTTCACATTCGCCAGAATTTGGTCCTGCGAATGATATACACATTTCTCATTCATGGACATATGCTCACGGACGTTGGTGTCATGTAGCAAAGAAGAGGGGAAAGGCTCAAATGCACAAGCTTGAAATTAACTACACTCGCCAAGTGGAAGTCCCAGCCAATGACCCTACACCTCTCACGCACAGTTTAGTGCAAGAACCTGTGGTGAATGGTGATGAAATTTCACATTCGCTCAAAACTCTGCAGCCCTAGAAGCAATGATGGTAGGGAAATCTTGTTGTGGTGAATGATGATGAAATTTCACATTCGCACACAACTTCGTACTCCCGGAAGTGACTACATTCGCGCAACATATGCATGGCGAATGAACAAGTAAATCATCATTCGAGCACACCTCTAAACCTAATGCAAAATCTCCATTCGTCACCTGAGAACCAAGGTTTGACTACAGTCTATATTACTCTTACAGGAGTTCCCACTATACTCAAGGACTAGATAAAGCAACAGGTTATCAATCAGGTCAGAGTATTTAGACCATCTGGCCATGGAGGAAACTTGCAATATAAGAGAAAGGGACCTAAGGCGAAGACCCCAAAAACCCATGCTTCACAAAATGACCAGTCATAGGGCAACATGACCACTCACACCCCTCCTACGAGACATAACTGGCAAAACAATAAAGCAATGTTAGAGTTCATAAATTCAATACTTTTAACCTGATTTGATCTTCCTAAGGGGGTGAAGGGAGTAAACCACCAAAAAGGATAACTTCATCCTTTGAACGTAAACAAAAAGCTAAGGCACACCAGCTCTTTTATGAGTAACCAGAGATGGGAGATATGCAAATCAAGGCAATGCCACCATGGGCATAACCACAAAGGGGCGATCTCTCCTTGCCTTCTCATATAAAAGATAGTCCGGGTCATGCACCCTACATCAACAAAAGTAAGAGATTTGGACCGACTCGTAAATCTCAGGCGGTAATAATGTTCGCTGGGCCAAAGAAAGACGTTTTTGCCAACACCTCCAGCCTTTCTGAGCCACGACCATGAGTATTTAACTCTGCTAGTATGATGACCAGAAGTCAATTATCGATAAGTGTTAGAACACCCAGAACACCTTCCAAAGAACTACCAACTATCGGGAGGGGTCTTGTAGCTTCTCCCGTTATGCTTTATCATGAGGATAGCCCATACACTACACATAGGGCCATTGTGATAGTCAACGTCACCTCTACTTCATAGGCAACTGAGGTTACAATAGTAGGGCTGGGGGGAAGTCAGGATTTTCCTACCGACCCCACAACAAATAGAAAACATAGACCTCAGGGATTACCATTCTGGTTTTGAAGGGGAACGCATTACAACTGCAGAATGACGAGTACAGATAAAAGGTTGATACCATCGTTTAGCCAACCAAGAAGCCGCCATAGTAGAGCTAAAAGCCATGATCAAGCAATTCATGCTTGAAAGACAAGGTGTGACCCCACTAATTCATAATCTTACCACAGCAGAATCAGCTAGGCCAACTGGTCCTAGCCAAGCTCAAGGAGGATACACCCATTGTACACCAGAGTATGCCTTTGCTACTTTATCCAGTGCTGCTCTGGCTATAGGTTTTGCTCTCAATGTATCCCCTCCACAAAGACCGACTATACAGGGGTTCCCACAAAGGCCACAACCATAAGGTCCTCACTAGGCCCCTCATCATCAATAAAAGCCGCCTTTGTATGGATCAACACATCCCTGGACATATGGTTACAATGGTTACAATACCTAGACACAACCTCCCTTTATGCCATAGGGACCATATGCACATCAGGCTCCACCCATGATAGACCCTAACTACATGCAGGCCATGATGACTGAAATGCTTAATGAATACAAAAAGCAAGAAACTGTGAGCACATACATTGCGGAGAAACCATATCTCTCACATGTGGATATGGTGCCCTTTCCGCCGAAGTTTGTCCAACCTCACTTCAACACATTCAGTGGGACAACATATCCGAAGCAACATATTGCTCATTTTGAGTCTCAGTGTGGTGCTATCACCCAGCAAGGTGACTTGTTATTAAAATTATTTGTGCAATCCCTAGATGGGACCGCCTTCACATGGTACTCAAATTTGAAGCCCAACTCCATCTCGAACTGGGATTTAATGAAACGGGCATTCGTGCAATAGCTCCATGGCATATACAGGCCTGTGAAGCTATATGAACTGACTAATGAAAGATAGGGGGACAATGAGTCAATCGTGGACTTCATCAACAGATAGAAAAATATGTCTTATGCCTGTGAGAATGCTCCCCCGATTAAGACGCTCCTTGAGATGTGTCTGCAGAATATAGCCTTTGAGCTTTCTCTCCATCTTACTGCCCAAAAGTATTTCGGGTTTGATGATTTGATATCTAAGGCGTCTGTCTTGGAAAGAAGGCTGCTTGACCATAAATGTGAAAGGAGAGGAAAAATGGTAGTTAACAAGATGGAATCAGCCATTGTTGCCACTAAGAGGCCACCCACCAAGTTAAAATTCGGACACACCATAGAGGTAACTAAGCCGACAGAGTAGGAAGCTCCTCCTAGAAGGCCAAGCATGAAAGAGCGACAGTAGAAAGCCTATACATTCCATCTTGATGATATGAAAAGTTTCTTCAAACAAATAGTCGAGTCTCAGGACATTATACTTCCTAAGTCAAAAAGACCAATAGAAGCTAATAAAGTTAATGACCCAAAATATTACAAGTATCATCATATTCTGGGTCATACATTGCAAGATTGCTTTGTGTTCAAAGATAAGATTCAAGAATCGATTATAAGAATACCATGGAGTTAGATGCCGACATGAGGCCTGCAACCACTAATGTTGTCTTTATCGATGAAGATATGGTTGACTTCGTCGGCATCCAAGATAACATGGATGCCAAGGATAATTGGGTCACATTCGAAGACAAGGTGACACAGAAGAGAAGACTCTAGGTTATAACACTTATAAAGGAGAAGATTCTTAAAATAACGAACCCTCAACTATCGCCCCATGAGGACGACTTGTGGGAGCAACCTCTTTAGGAGCTGGTTGCATTAGAAGATCTTATGTCTGAAGATTCACTCCCGTACCTGATAGCTTCATGCAATATGATGTTAGCTATACGTAATGGTAATCCTCATGCCCGTAGAGAACCACATTAGGTACCGATACCACAGGGGTCAATAATAGTGATCAATTGGCTATAGAACACTATAACATATCAAGACCACTCTAAAGGGGTAACTACTCCGATGTCAATCTATAGATATAATGCTGGTGGAATTTCTATCACATTGGCTGGCTCCATACAAGACCCTCCATTGTGGTCTACAAGAATTACTCGTCTGCCTATGACAACCTGGAAAAGTACATATTTCATAAATGTATTAGCCAAGTTCAGGCGTCAGGCCTTCCCCTACTAGTGAGTTATATATTTTGAGGCATTTTCGCCAAGCTTCGAGGTCCTATTGTTTGCCACTTTCTCAAATGAAAATTATCAAGGTCCACGACGTCACGTGTTTAAATTCATGATATCATGTAAAGAGGCAATACTGTGATGGTTCTCACTCTCTTTAGATGGTCCACCATTGGATTGGTACATGGACCTAGCACCACAAAGTATACCTTCTTAGGGTCATTTGGTCGAAATGTTCATCCATGAGTTCATGAGGCTAGGTATGGGACCCTATGATCCTTGGAATACGGATGCCCTGAGATAACCCCCTCAACAACAAATATATGAAGAATTTGATGGCGCCCCTGATCAAAACATTGCCCAGTTGTTGGATTCTCAGGGGTTTGGCAAAACAAGGTAACCTATTAGACAAGAAGTATACCTTACCCATATCCCAAAAGATTATCAACTTCTTCCACTCACATTATATATAGGGAATAGAGATCCCCATTTCCACACCAACCATTTCCTACAAGAAGCGGGTCTGCCAACCACTGCCCATGATCTATTGGTACTGCTCTTCCCGGTTTTTTTGGATTCACATGCTTTTGCTTGGTACTTGACATTTGTTGTTTTGATTCTTTGAAAAACTTTAATTTTTGATTAATTTTCATAAAAATATAGATCTTGAACATTATTTCTCCCATGATCACCATATGAAATACTAGGATTAAATCAAGGAATATTAAGAAGAATACCTCAAAGGCTAAATCGGACATAAGACAATGATCCAACCCGGTCTCCAAAGCATCCACACCTACTCTAAAATTCTCTACGCTTCTCCCACTTCTAGAAAAGTTATAGGACCCTATCTGAATGTGGGTACCTATATATATTAAGTATTTGAGAAACCAAAGTAACCCTAAGGGGTGTGGGATCCTTCTGGGATTTTTATCCTTAGGCTGTGGGGCCTAGTATCCTTAATTAAGTCAAATTGCATTAAGGACACCCTATCTTTTGTTAATTACAAACTGGCACACCACTAATTGC
>JAOXJP010055188.1:0-15858 GCA_025762735.1 Platanus orientalis | reverse complement strand
GAATCATAAATTCAGATAGTTGGTGGGTATACCACAGTAAATTCAGAGCTGCGAGACTATCAGATCCATGCTAATTTGTAAAAACTCCAAGGTCCAAATAGTCATTTTTACCCAAACCTAGAAAAAGTGCGTTTTGTCTATATTTGGCATGGGAAATGCCCTTAAAAGTTCCCCGAGACTCAGAATAAGGTAAAATCAGAGCCATTTTCTCAGTTTCATCCCTGCCCTTGATAAAGCATTCACAAACCCTTAGTTCAAGGAATGTCTAGACATTCAATTTCACCCAGCTTCAGGCAGCTACAAAACCTAATTTGTTCAAGTGACTTTGCTTCGAAAAGCTCCCGATAGTTACCCGAAAATCCAATAGCCAATTTGTTAATTTCTGTAGCTCCAAGACTCCCTTTTAAATGCCCTAAATATGACCCAAGGTGGCATTTTGCAAAATAACTAGCAGCATCCCCTATACAATTATGTCAAACTGTTCAAAAAATGGTTTTTGACCTAATTTCTTTCTCGGGTATCGTAGTCTCGTGCAATCAGAAGCTGTGAATCACCTAGACCTAGGATCATCTATCCCTGGGCTACCCTTGGACCAATTTGATCATCTTACCCTTCCAATCTACATCTGAGAGCTTTTTTGGCCAAAAAACTTTGATTTGACCCCCTTACCCTTTTTGTAATTTGGTTTTAATTGGACTAGGACGACGGTAGCATCTGTGACTTCTAAAATTGACACTGACTGGGTCAACTTCCAAGCTCGGGAGCTCACACAAAGTGACAACAATGATAGGGTTTAGAAAAGTCAGAAATCAGGATATTATTTCAAGATTAGCAAAAGAGATATTTTACATTTAATGCATTCTCATCTTTAGCTAATCATTCATGCCTCTTGGATAGGAATCTTTGGATTCTCTCTCTCACCCCCACCCTAGGATCTCCTAGATGGATTTTAAATCCATAGTGAACCCCTTAGAGCCTCCCATCAAGCATCCTCATCTCCCCCCTTTAGGTTTGCAACCAACGAGGTGTTGCCGAATGGCATCCCTCATGACACCTCCATGGCTTCCCCTATCCACCCTCATTAACACACTCTTGATCTAACCCTCCATTAGTTTAGCCCAACCCTTATCTAACCCTTGGACTTGCCACCTCACCCATCCATGTCTCTCCCTTCAAATAGATCTCAACCACACACCCCAAACTAATCCTAGCCCTACACCCCATTTAGGATAGAGATCATCCCACCCTATATCCTAAACATCCATATCCTCAATCCAACCATTGATTCAACTAAATTGGGGCTATAAATAGCCCCAATTTCGTGGTGAACAAGGTTGGCAACCATAATCCCTAAATCAAAGAAGAAAAAGAGGAAGAAGAAGAGGAAAAGTATAGCTCACCCCCAACCCTTGACAAGGTAAGCCTAACCCTGGCCAAATTCATGTTCTATCCCTCAATTATGATCATTTAGCAATTGCTATGTTGTCCAATTCATGCTGAAGCATTGCTCCAATTCGGGTACAAGGTAGAGGCTCAATAACCTCTACTTCACCTTATTTTCAACCAGTTTTAGTACTAATTTTTGTGTGAATTTTGTAGAGGGTTGCTTGAGCCCCATTTTTACTATGTTATACTAGACATGTAGGTCTCTCTGTATTTAATTTCACATTTTTTTAGCTGTGGAAAGCCTCGAGATGGCCTCCCAAACAGACCCCAAAAAACAAGTCTTTTGAAACCCAATTTTGGGGAATATTTGCTGATTTTATTGTGAATTTTCTAAGCATGATCTTAAGCTAAGTTTTGTATATGTTGTTCATATATGTATTGTCTGCTATCATACCAAATTTTATAATTTTCTCACACCTCTAAGGGGTCCAAATGACCAAAATCAGGTTGCTGGATTTTGGTCCCAGGCCTAACGCCTGTTTTTTAAGGAAATTAAAAAACAGGCGTTAGGAAAACAAGCGTCAGTTTAGAAAATAGGCGTCAGACCAAGTATAGGCTTATTATTTCCTTAAAAAACAGGCGTTAGGAAAACAAGCGTCAGTTTAGAAAATAGGCGTCAGACCAAGTATAGGCTTATTATATATGGTTGGAAAGATCTCTCTCTCAACTTTCCAAATTAACCAATCACGCCCAAATCTGAATTTTCTGGAAAGAGATAAGCCCTCCGGAGTGCGTGCTGTCCATGCCCAACGCCTGTTTTTTATTCTGTTAAAAAACAGGCGTTGATAGAAAACTAGTGTATGGGACAATCAGGCGTTAGAAAAGTATAGGCCTATTATATATGGTTGGAAAGATCTCTCTCAGCTTTCCAAATTGACCAACCACACTCAAATCAGAATTTTCTATAGAGAGATATTCCCTCCGAAACACAGACTGTTCAACCCAACGCCTGTTTTTTAATCTGTTAAAAAACAAGCGTTGACAAAAAACTGATGTATGGGACAATCAGGCATTAAAAAAGTATAGGATTATTATATATGGTTGGAAAGATCTCTCTCTCAGCTTTCCAAATTGACTGACAACGCTCAAATTAAAATTTTGTGGAAAGAGATATACCCTCCAGAGTACAGACTGTCCAAACCCAATGCCTGATTTTTAATCTATTAAGATTCAGGCATTGACAGAAAATATAGGTGTTAGTTTTAAAAGTAGGCGTCAGACAAACATAGGCTTATTATATATGGTTGGAAAGATCCCTCTCTTAGATTTTGAAATTGACCAATCATGTTCAAATTGAAATTTTGTGGAGAGAAATAAGCCTTCCAGAGTACAGACTGTCCAAACCCAATGCCTGATTTTTAATCTGTTAAAATTCAAGCATTGACAGAATATGTAGGCATCAGTTCCAAAGTAGGCATCAAAAAAATATAGGCTTCTTACATATGGTCGGAAATATCTCTCTCATCTTTCTAAATTAACTGACCACACTCAAATTAGAATTTTGTGGAGAGAGATATGCCCTCTAGAGTAAAGACTGTCCAAACCTAACACCTAATTTTTAATTTGTTAAAATTCAGTCGTTGACAAAAAATGTAGGCGTCAGTTTCAAAAGTAGGTGTCAGACAAACACAGGATTATTATATATGGTTGGAAAGATCTATCTCAGCTTTCCAAATTGACCAACCATGCTCAAATTAGAATTTTATGGAGAGAGATATACCCTCCGGAGTATGGACTATCCAAACCCAACACCTGATTTTTAATCTATTAAAATTTAGGCATTGATAGAAAATGTAGGAGTCAGTTTCAAATGTAGGCATCAGAAAAACATAGGCTTATTACATATGGTTGGAAAGATCTCTCTCTCAGCGTTCCAAATTGATAGACCATGCTCAAATTAAAATTTTATGAAAAGAGATATGCCCTCTGGAGTACAGACTATCCAAACCCAACGCCTAAATTTTAATCTATTAAAATTCAAGCATTGATAGAAAAAGTAGGTGTTGGATAAATTCAGGCGTTGGGATCCAGGACCCACCCCAATGAACCCTGACCTTTTCTAATGTTTATACACAAGCAAATAACATCTTGGAATTCATCCATGTGCTTAGGCACCTCTGTGGGCCCTGTTTTCATTCCAATGCCTAAATTTTTATTCAGGCATTAAAAGGAATTTCAAGCGTCGGGATGAGTTTCAGGCGTTAGGCTTGTGAAAGATAAATGAAACCCACCTTTATCCCAAGCTTAATCTTATCTTCGAACCATTTCATTCCATAGACATAATCTAGGAATCCCTTCATTGCAATGCCTCTTTCAGCTTCCCTACAACCATAGTAAGGTTGACTATATGCTTGTGATTTCTAAGTGTATCCGATACTCGAATTTTACCTAGGAGACAATGCCTGGATCATGGCTTCTACGTCAGTGCGATCAAGTCGAGTCAACCTACCCAATCACTACCTTTCAACCTGTCCTGACCTCTTACGATCTTCACCTTATCTTAGGGTCATGTCACAATGATTCGTGACCCAAAGACCCTAGGATTTGGCCATAGCCCAATTAGGTTCTCAAGACCATGCACATTGGTACACCATAGTCCCGACCCCTATTTTGCTAACTTGTTCACATTTTATAGTAGCACGAAGTACTTTGTAAGCATGCAAACAATCTAAAATGAATCTACCCTAAATCACTCTCACAGTTAGACGTACTTGACTACCGAGATTGGCACACACAACAAACCCTAGAACTACATACAGTTTGATTCTGACAAAGCCCTAGGAATACACTGAACCATATAAGATTGGGTATGTAGGCAGCTTAAGACTATGTCTCCGATGCAACTGCAATGATCACACCACGTGGGCAGTCCAAACCAATAACTTTATATTTAACAATGCATGGGCTTTAGCATAATTCAAAACATGTATGAATGAGAGAAGTCGCCCTTAAAAAGCAAGTATTTGGGGTGCCTAACACTTACCCTTTATCTTAGGAATGTAAACCAGTATTAGGAGTCAAACCCCTAGACCTTTGGGTCTAGACTTCTCCTCTTCCCCAAATAGGAGAACCGACGTCCAACTCCATCGGTTAACCCTGAGTTGGTGGCGACTCCCAGAAAATCTTAATCCTCTCATAAAAGGGTTAGCAACCTTTCACGCGCCGAAGAGTAGACCTGAAAACCATGGGCAGGTGGGGGAATCTGAACGCCAATATTCACATCATCGATATGGTATTAAGGGTCGGAAACACTTCAAGGTGATACCTTGATAGTGGATGTTCCAAACATATGACCGGTGATAGGTCATTGTTCACTCATCTTGCCGAAAAGTAGGGAGTGTTACATTTGGGGATGGAAATTCTGCCAAAATCATAGGAAAAAGAAACCATAGAGATTTTCGGAATTCCAAAACTAAATTATGTTCTTTATGTGCATGGGCTTAAACACAATTTGATTGGCATTAATCAAATTTGTGACAAAGGCTACACGGTTCAATTTGTCAAGGACAAATGTGAAAAAAAGGACAAAGAAGAAGGTAGGACTCTAGTGGTAGGAATAAGAATAAGTGATAATTGCTATGTTATAGATCCTACTAGCAACAACTCAAGAACTTATCTTATTTCACAAACCGAGACAAACATTTAGCACCAAAGGTTGGGTCACATAAACTTCAAGGACCTAGCCAAGTTGAGCAAGAAAGAACTTGTCAATGGTCTACCTAGCTTGAACAAGTCTGACAACCTTGTTTGCAAGAGATGTCAAATGGGAAAGCAAACCAAACTACCTCACAAGAAATTAACTAAAGTAGGGACATCAAGACTTCTAGAGTTACTCTACATGGATCTAGCCGGTCTAACTAGAACAGAAAGCCTAAGTGGGAAGAAATACTTTTTTGTAGTGGTAGATGACTTCTCTAGATATACATGGGTCACCTTCATAAGAGAAGTCGGAAGCATTTAATGAATTTATGAACATTTGTAAGAGAATGAAAATCGAGAAATGTCTCTCTATAAAGAAGATTAGAAGTGATCAAGGAGGAGAATTTGAAAACCATAAGTTTTCAAGTTAGTGTGATGAAATGGGCATCAAACATGAATTCTCCACTCCCAAAACTCCTCAACAAAATGGGTTTGCAGAGAGGAAAAATAGGACACTCCTTGACATGGCTACATGCATATTAACATACAAGGATTTAGCCAAAAGATTTTGGGACGAAGTGGTTAACACCACGTGTTATCTCTCAAACCAAGTTTTTTTAAGACCCGGTACAACCAAGACAGCCTATGAACTTTGGAATGGTAAAAAGCCTAATGTGAAATACTTCAAAGTTTTTGGAAGTGTTTGCTATGTTCTTAGGGATAAAGAGAACCTTGGAATTTTGATTCCAAGAGTGATGAGGCAATCTTTCTTAGATACTCCACAAGAAGTAAGGCCTATAGAGTCTATAACAAAGGACTCTAATATGGAGGATTCCATCAATGAAGTCATTAATGATCATGCAAGAAAACTAAATGAAGAGGATGAATTACCACAATCTATCGAACATAAAGATGAATTTGTGGAGGCTTCCTCCTCCCATCATGACTCCGATAAAGATGTGGATGAAGTTGATACTCATCCTAAGGACTCTAGGATCACTAATGAACTCTCACCATCGGACATCATTGGCAATCCACGTGAAGGAGTTAGAACTCATAGGCAACTTGAAAATATAATTAGCCATTTGTCCTTCACTTCAAAGGTTGAACCTAAGAAAGTGAAAGAGGAACTTGAGGATCCAGATTTGATCAATGCCATGTAAGAAGAACTAAACCAATTCAAGATAAATGATGTATGGTATCTCACGGAAAGACCTATGGACAAAAATGTCATTGGTACCAAGTGGATTTTCAAAAACAAGTATGATGAACATGGAACCACGACAAGGAACAAGTCTAAACTTGTGGCCAAGGGATATACTCAAATAGAAGAGATTGATTTTGAGGAAACCTTTGCCCCGGTAGCAAGATTGGAATCGATTAGAATTATTTTATCCATTGCATGTTTCTTGAAGTTCAAACTATATCAAATGGATGTCAAAAGTGCATTTCTCAAGAGATTCTTTAAGAAGAAGTCTATGTTCAGTAACCCGATGGATTTGAGGATCCTCATATGCCCAGCTATATGTATAGACTCAAGAAGACTCTTTATGGGCTCAAGCAAGCTCCTAGAGCTTGGTATGAAAGGCTAATAGGATTCCTTCGTGATTATCACTTTGATAGGAAAAGTGTTAAGAAGACCTTTTTTATCAAAAATGATCATGGGAACATACTCATTGTCCAAATTTATGTGGATGACATTATCTTTGAGTCCATGAGTGACGAAATGTCACATGGATTTGCCCAAATAATAAAATCCGAATTCGAAATGAGTATGGAAGAAGAACTTAAGTTCTTCTTTGGGCTTCAAATGAAGAAAACTTCAAATGGCATCTTCTTATGTCAATCAAAGTTTGCTAATGACCTCGTGTCTAAATTTGGAATGCAAGAATCCAAACCTGCAAATACCCTAATTAGCACAAATGTTAAAATCACTAAGGAATTAGAGGGTGTTGATGTTGATCCCACTATGTATAGGAGTTTCATTGGTAGCTTGATCTACCTAACCGTAAGCTAACTAGATATTTCTTTTAGTGTGGGTGCTTGTGCAAGATACAAAGCATCCCCAAAGGAATCACACCTTAAGACTGTCAAACAGATTATCCAATATGTTCATGGAACTTTGGATTTTGGACTATGGTATCTTTTTGATACAACATTTGTGATAGCCAGATATACCAATGAGGATTGGGCTGGTGATGTTGAGGATAGAAAGAGCACTAGTGGAGGATGTTTTTACATTGGGAATAGCCTAGTCTCTTGGCATAGAAAAAAACTCTTTGTCTACTACAGAAGCTTAGTACATTGTAGCAGGTAGTGGGTGTACTCAACTCCTATGGATAAGACAAATGCTCAAGGACTAAGAGATTAGTTAATCCACTATGAGTCTCTTTGTAGTCAACAAGAGTGGCATTGAAATTTCAAAGAATACGGTCCAACATTCTCGGACAAAGCATGTTGACATCCGACATCATTTCATCCATCAATTGGTGGAAGAGCGAATCGTGTCTCTAGATCATGTAAAGATAGAAGATCAATTGGTTGATATTCTACCAAGCCACTTGAGTCTAAGAGATTGGAATATCTCAAAGGAGAAATTGGAATGTGCTCTTTCTCATAAAAGAGATGCACATATGTGAGTCACCTCATAGTGCTCCAAATAGGAATACCTATCCTTAGAGAGGATTAATAGAGCCAAAAATTGGAAAGTTCAAGTTCCCAAAATGACCGTAGGATTGAAAAAGCAATTTTGGACCCAAGGGCACCCGAGAGTACTTGCGGGCACCTGCGGCTAGGGGTCCCAGGCACCGGTGGGTCATGTCGGGTGCCTGCCAGTGGCGACAGGTTTTATAAAAAGCCTTATTCCTCATTTTTTTTAATCTCTGCTAGGGTTTTGTCTCTGAGGTTCTTTCCCCTACTCTATCGTGTGGTCCCCAAGTGCCATCATCTCAAATCTTCACCTCCACATTTGTCTTTCTTAGAAATTGAGTCCCATTTTCATCTCTTAGGATTTGCCTTATAAAAATGAAGCGTAAATCAACTGCTTGATCATCAAGAAAAGGGAGAGATGCTTTGTGTTCAAGCATTGCTCAAGGGAAAGCTCCACCACAGCTTACGGGTCCTCCTCCTCGTGCCTCCCCACATGCACAACAGCCCATTGAGGCTTCTAGGGCATTAGGGCAATGTTTCTACTACGACCGTAGCCAAGACTGGTACCTGATGTACCATGTCTATAATCTGATGCTATTGGAGAGATACATCGAGTAGTCTATGATTGAGAAGGTTAATCTCTGAGCAGATGTCGAGGCTAGGGGTTGGACTCACCTTCTTCAACCCATGGGCAAAGCCCACCGAAAGATGGTTCATCTCTTCTACGCCAACATGCATAGACACAGCTGTGATGAGCCTGAGATTGAGACATAAATATTATGTCGATCACTTAAACTCACTGCCGTTCACCTCGCCTCCTTCCTAGACATGCCCAAGCTAGAGAACCCTATGCCATTTCCAATATTTCCAAACACTCTAGAAACCATGAAGGAGGACTTGGCCCTTCACCTCATGGGCTAGCGTACTTGTGGGTGAAACACCCTCACATCTATGCAGTTGTTTGAGTAGGCTCGTATGGTAAACTTGTTTTTTGCTCACTTCTTGTTCCCGACATACCACAAAGACGCACTAGGACCAAAGATGGCTTACTTGGTTGATGTCATGCTCAATGGCCAGCCCATTGATGTCCCCACGATCATCATTCACAAGATTATCACTGAGGTTGAGCATCCTATGACATCCACTGCTCTCACATTTTGGTTTTGGATCATGCACATAATTCAGTCCTTTGGCTTCCATATTTCCTCTTCTCACGATTACGAGAAGCCTATGGGGAACATTTCTGATGCTACACTGAAGCGGATGACCCAACAAGCTGCCAAGGCATAGGGAGCTCACCCAAGGAAGTCCACTATGTCATCCATTGCCATCATGCAAGCTCTGTTGGCTGCATAGAAGTTCATGGTTGTGGGTCTTCACAAGCTAGAGCAAAAGGTAGATCGGCATGATCGCAACCAGATGGCCATAGCTCATCATCTCTAGTCTCAGGGCACTTAGTAGGAGCTTGATACCGAGCCCATTTCACTAATATTGGAGTTTCACATTGGAGATTCTGATCCCAAGAATGATCAAGCATGGGTTGCAGGGGATGATCCCACATTTGGGGAGGACTAGGCTTAATTTAGAGTTTCTGAGTTTAGTAGTCATGTTTATTTCTTGTTTTGTGGTTATGGACCTTTAGTCAGTATTAGTGTTTATATTTTGGTCCTTGTTGATGTAATATTTTGCCTATCTAATTAAATCAATGTTTAGCTACATGGCCTCTTTGACTTTATTGTACTTATATGTTTATTCATTATCTTCTTGTGCTATGTGTGCTCATGATATGGTCTGTGCTTCTTGTGTAATCTTTGCCTTTTTCATGCCAAAAAGGGGGAGAGAGTGTTGCCCATAATTTAGGGGCAGTGTTTGTATAACATCAAGGGAGCTTGTATATATATATATATATATATATATATATATATATATATATATATATTTTTTTTTTTTTTTTTTTTTTTTTTTTTTTTTTTTTTTTGCTCCTTGCCTCTTATACTTGTTATAGTAGGGATTATATTATACCTCTCTTACTCACTTGCACATTCTTGCATTCATTTACACTTGATTGGGTACAAATCTTGTGATGCAAGTTGACAGACAATGGACAAGCTCATTGACCATCAAGAAAGGGGGAGCTAGTGATCTTGTTATCTATACATCAAACTGTAATATCATGTAATGGGGGTTTTTTCATGAAATTAGCAAAGGGGGAGATTGTTAACTCATGTTGTCAATTTCCTTCCTAGACTTGATGTATAGGATTTATTGTCTAACTATAACTGTAAATGTAAGTCTATGTGTGTCTATGGAAGAACCTCTCTAAGACCAAGAAGACTACAAGTGCATCAAGACCCAAGAGCAAGGCAAGTCATCAAGTGGAGTTCCAAGAAAGCCAAGCATCATGATCCTAGCAAGGCCCAAAAAGGTTTATGTAGGTGGTTGCCCAGAAACCCAAGACCCATGGTTATGATCCCCTCTCCAAGTAGAAGACTATAGGAGTCAAGTTCTCTGACTTAACATCTAAAGAAAATTGGAGAAAGAAGCTTAAAATGAGCTCAAGGGCAACAATGCACCTCGGATGCCCACGAGACCCCTTGAGCGCCCATGGGTGTATATCCTGAGCAGCTGAGTGGTCCCTCAAGTACCTGCACTGAGATTCCAAAAAACTCAAGGTTCTAGAATTTTGGCCTCGGGCACCCGTGACCACTGAGGGACGCTCAGCGAGGGGTACCTTGGGGGCCTGAGCCTTGTGGTAGGTGCCCAGGGTAAATAGCAATGGTAAAAATTATAGCCGTTATACGATTTTTTAAATGTTTTGTGTTGTTATCCCTTTCTATAAAGCCTCAACTATTTAAAAGGCTGAAGACACCTCTTCCACACCTCTTGAGAACACTTGGAGAAATTATTGAGCTTTCTATCTTTCAAAATCAAATCTTCTTGAAAGAAAAATACTTTAGCAAATTAGTAAAACTTGTGAGAGGTAGGTGTGAGTATCTAGGTGATTAAGTGAGTGTAGATCCCCTCGCCTAGACTATGTTAAAGGTTCTTGTCCCCTCAAGAAGTCTTTGGTGAGCTTGTCTTCAAGAGTCTAAGATCCCACAATCGGTGCACCCCAAATAGTTACATTTGCCTTCAAGAGGCCAAGCACTAATTATGTATTCATTCATCAACATCATTTAAGGATGTTCGTTAGAGACACCAAACGTGGAGCACTCGCCGGAGACACCTAGTGTGTTGCATCACCTCCATCGGAGACATTGGATGGAGTACATGATCACCAAAGTATGAGTAGTAAGTTTGGTTGATTTCCTTATAATAATTGTTAGAACTGTTAATAAAAATCAACAAACCCCATAACGGGGATTGGAGAGTGGACATAGGCCATTGTGCCGAACCACTATAAACATTGGCTTGTGTGATTGTTCATCTTGTCTACTTGTTTTCATCTATCTCTGTGACACAAGCACTATTGCACTCACTTTACTAGTTCCTCAATTGTTTGAGCATTGAGTTCTTCAATTCATATTATTATAATCATTGCAATTAGTTTCTAAACAATTGAATTGGGGTAATAGTGCATTACTTTGTAAAAGAATTATTAAAAATTTAATTGCATCCTATTCACCACCCTCTAGGATAAATCGACTTAGAATTTTAGAAGCCCTAGGACACAATCTTGTGATGATAAGATGTACCAATCAAGCTTTAAAGATCATGGGTAAACTCACCCAAGTGCAGAAGATGAGAGAACTTGGTCTATTTTCCCACAACACTCAAAATCCTAGTTTATTTTTAAAGAATATGCCAATAAAAAGATTATCTCTTTGAAAGATTAGAGTTCTCGTTCAAAATCAAGGGTTTACACCCTATATAGTATTTTGGAAACCCTAAATGATTATTTTTGCAACGGTAACATGATCCCACAAAAATGGAAGGTTTTGGACATAAAAAAATTCATTGTTTGGTTTTTTAGAGATTCTTCATTTCAAGATCGATCTTGGATCTCTAGAATTGCATAAATTGCCCAGTAACCATTGGGCTTTACTCCCGGAAGCTCTAGGATCATTCCAAAACCTTTGCGACTTACCTAAGTGTCAATTCTACCTTACACCATGGTTCGAAAATTGATTTATCATGATTTATTATACTATAACCATTTTATGAATGAGTCTACCATTCTAAGGTCCAGGGTGGTCTTCTAAACTTACCTAGGCTTGGCTGGTCAACTCACACACATCCCCTATGATGTTTACCTATATGAACCTGTGTGTCTATGAAGGATGTGACGTTGAAGCTTGTTATTTATCTGATGTAGTTTTTGAGATTGTTCTTGATAGGCTTGAGCTTCTTGGCTCTTGGTCAGTATGTCCAGCTTCTAGTCTTCAGTGTAATTCTTCATTTGACTCGAGACTTGACTTGGACTTACAGATTCTCTTTATAAAAATTACACCAATACAATAATAAATCCTACTATAAGCTTAACTACCTATATCCCTTTTTGTACATGGAATTGACAATATACTCAACAACAAGTGCACCACGGGATTAATGGATCTGTCGTAGCTTTTGAACTTTGGCATGGTGAAGTGTCTCGGTATTGGTTGGTCTAAGATGTTTGCACTAAAAGGAAACTTATCCAAATTTATGACTATGACTTAGGCTATCTATTGGGCAGTTTAATTTCGAGTTATCTCATACTATAGGTTGAGCTCCTTCAAACGCCTATCAACCAAATATTCAACATCCTTTTTGGAGACCTTTTGGTGCAAGGTTTGCTCGGGAGGATGGGAAGTCCATTCTGCTTTAAGGTTTTGTTTGGTATGTGAATGGGAGGCTTCTTGTTGTTGATTGAGGTCTTCTATACCGAGTCTTGTTTTCAAGAAGTTGTTCTTTAACGTGAGCCTTTCAAGTTTTTTTCTGAACTTTTCCCTTTGCTCCCAAAACTAATTCTGGAGTTCTTTGATTTATGCTAGAATGATAGCAGCTTGTGGGTCATGAGGAGGTTCCTCTTAACCATATTGGTTACTAGCTTAAGTGATTCTTCGCCGAGGAGCCATAGATAGTGGGAATATTTAAGTGGTTGAAGATTATTGTTGGATCATGAACGCTCCCACAGACAGATCCAAACAATGGGGCTGAAATTCCTCACACAATTAAATAAGAGGGTTCCTAGTTTCTCTTTATAGCCGGGTGAACTAGAATTATCTATGGATCATCTTTTCACCGGTTTGAGCTCCGAGGGTTGTGCCTACTAAAGACTCTGACGGTCAAGTTATTAGGGTTTTACAGAGATAAAGTTTTTGGTGTTCAAAGAACTTACTTGATGATGTAAGCCATTCATTCTTTTTAGATTTCTAGAGTATCCATTCCTTGTTCTATGGGATTGTGGATTTGTCAGTTTGAGAGGATCGTGAGGAATTAACTTTGTACCCAATGGACTCCCCTTTGACTAGGCCAATCTCCTTAGATACGGATTGTAGACGAGCTTCTAGAGTGAGTCTATCTTGATCAGAATCTTTGACTTAGAGGAGATAAGTTTTAAATGATCATTTGCATGTGGACCCCGTAACTTGACATGTCAAGTGGTAGTTCTACATATGTTTGACATGCATAGACGCTTTTGGCAGTATGCAAAAATCTGTGGAGCTGGTTTGACCTTGGATTGGTGCTTGAACCAAGGTTGTTTGGTTTGGATTAGGCCAAACCGAACTACGGGTTGAACTAGTTTAGTTGTGCCACCTAGTGTTTTGTGAATGGTGGATATTATTTGTCCTCTACAGTCAGGGTATTGTATAAATACAACACAACATATAAGAATAATAAATGAGATAAATAATAATATTAGACATGAAAATCCTGATATAGAAAGAGTAGCTAGAGATAGTACCAATATCAATTTAGGGACAAATCAGAATCTAAACCAAATAAATACTATCCCTCACATGCCTTGGAATAAAATTTGAAACGTAAATATACCACAAAAAATTAAAATGTTTGTACGGAAAGCATGTCATGAGGACTTACCCATGAAAATGATTCTGGTAAAAAGAAAAATTAATATTAATCATATATGTCATCCATGTAAAAAATTTGGCTGAGTCAACCTTACATGGACTGGTGGCATGCCAGGAAATTAGGAATGTTTGGTTCGCATCACCCTTATCCTTGAGAATAGATGACAATGTGAATGAAAATAATAGCTATTTTTAACAGTTCAAACATTGGTAAATTCTACCAAATGTCAAGAGTAAAGATAAATTATGATTTTTTGAATGCATAGCCATCATCAGTTGGAAATTTTGGAAAAGCAAGAACTTGGCAGTCTTTGAAAATCAAAATTTTGACATGAAACTAATCTTAGAAAATGATTGCAGATTGAAAAAGGAACTGAATCAGATAAATCCTCTGTTGAAAAAGAAAATGGGGGATGAGAACAAAAATAAGTGGGAACCCCCATAGGCTGACTTCATGAAGCTGAACTTTGATGAAGCACTATCTATGGTAAGAGGACAAGCAGGACTGGGAGTGATAATAAGGAACTCAAAAGAAGAGGTGATTACAGTAAGAACTGGAAGAAGACAACTATACTCTCTCCTTTATTTGTTGAAGGAGAATTGGCATTACTAGGAATGAGGACGGCAAAAGCATTGGGAGTTCACAAATGGATTCTATTGAAGTAATAAACGCTTTAAAAAGAAAGTTGGAGGAGTGTTCCAGTGAAATAAGACTTTGTATTGAAGATTGCAAATCTATGTTTCAAATGTTTGAAGCTGTAGACTTTAAACATATTAATAGGACTAGGAATAATGCGGCTCATGCGTTAGCTAAGCATTGGGTGGACAGTCTCAACCCATTGGTTTGGATTGGAAGCTTGCTGCCTTGGCTACAAATAAATAAATAAATTAGTGTACCCAAGTTTGAATTAAAAAAATTTGATCTCCAACTTTACCAAAAAAAAAAGTTTTAAGTTGTAATAAAGGCATAATGGGAATTAAGGTTAATGCGTAAAGGAATTTAGGAGCACTCCCTCTTTAAAGCAAAATTTAAAGGACGGGTAAAATGGTTTGAGGAGCCCATGACTAGCCACATCATATGTTTAGGGATCAGAACCCACTAATATTTAATGGCTCTAACCTAAAGATTAACTAGGCCAAAATTCAACCAAATCATATTATCGTTAGTAATTTTCCTATATCCATTTGAAAAGTTAAAAATAAATAAAAATAAAAAATCAATTGAAGCTTCAAGAAGTTTCGAAAGATAATGCATATCATATGGTAAAAACTAAAAAGTCATATGACGATGCTGTTTTTGTAAGTATATGACACACATGGGATATGAAGAGGAGTGTATGGAATAATATTGAAAAGGAAAAATATGAAAAACTAAATATAATAATTTTGGACACATTGTTATTCTCAATAAAGATTGAGAGACAATAAATAGTCCAATATAAACTTTTACTACTAAATTGATTGCAACACAAACCAACTAACAATGGGAGTTGAGTAATCACTCTTTGAAGAAACTTTTACATCCTAATGAAAAAGAGTTGTTCTGCCCTACATTTCAATGACCGTTTTTAATTTAGTTTTCTATGAAACTTATGAATACATCTCAACCTTTGGAGAAAGGAAAAATGAGAGTCGTGGGTTTTTTTTTTTTTTTTTTTTTGGTGGGGGGGATATATTTCTCTTACATTTCACTTGACTTTTTCTGGCCACTCATGCCCACAGACCACAACCACCGGAACTTCAACAGGCTATCCAAGCATGTACCCACGCACACTGCAGACCCTGGGGATTCGACCCCATAACCTCCACAAAGGGAGGATGATGCTTTGACCACCCAAGCATGGGGGTATTGGTGAAAGGGATGTTTTAAGATGCTGAAAAAAAGAGTCATGCTTTTCACACCAGAATGCTAGGAAACCAAGAAACAAAAGAAGGGTACTTTGGATCGGGTGGAGTTGCATGAGACTTCTTTTTAGACTGCTCCTAATCTGGGTGTCTATAAGGTGAATTTTGATGGGACATTCCTTGACATGAAAGCTAAAGCTAGAGCGGAGATTATCATTCTGAAAAAAGATGGCCTCTTTTTGTACGCCCAGGTAGAGCGGGTGAG
>JAOXJP010055177.1:0-15859 GCA_025762735.1 Platanus orientalis | reverse complement strand
ACAGGTAATGCTGAATGTGGAGGGGTATCCAAGATGTATAGGCCATTGTCCTCATGTCCCCTACCAATCATCCTCCTCAAACTCAAATCCTGAAAGACAGTGAGAGGGAAAAAAAGTCACTGCAATTTAAGGACTTGGTCAAATGCCTAAATGACAACAAATTTAAAGTAAACTTGGGAACATGAAGAATATAGGACAAAGGTAATGAAGGGGTGACAGGTATGTTTCCCTTGCCGACAATAGACGAATATGAACTATCGGCAATACGTACTTTATCCTTCCTGGAACAAATAGAGTAGGAAAAAAAAAAGAGAATACGTACTAGTCATATGGTCAGAGACCCCTGAATCAATAATCCATGAGTGACTAGGAGAAGAGACACTAGCACTGAACGCAGAGGCGGAGGTACCTGAATGAGCAAAAGATGTCTGAGGAGATGTAAAGGTGTCCAAACTTGACATGAAGCGTCGCAAAGCCTCAATTTCATCACGGGAAAAGGAGCTAGAGGCAGAATCAACAAGAGGTGTAGGTGTAATCTCTGGACGAGTAGAAGTCACAAAATTGACACTTGACCTGCCCCCAACAAGACTGCGAGAGCCACTTCATCCTCCATTAAAAGAACCACGTTGAGATCAACCCTGAAACTCCTGGGGATGACCATGTAGATCCCAACATGTGTCATTTAAATGTCCAAACCATCCACAATGATCACATTTGAATTTATTCTGCTCATCCCCTGAAAAACCGCCTCTTCCATCTCGAAAATTGCTCCGACCACCACCATAGCCACGGGAGCCACCTTGATCACCACGTTGATTAAAAGAGAGTGACTGATTTTTTTATGGAAGAAAGTATTGTAGGATTCAACATGGCATGACGACAATCCTCTTCTTCCTATACATATGAGTACCCTTCACTAAGTGACGAAAGTGGATCTTTTCCCATAATCTGTATCTGGATACCATCGTAGTTAAAACTGAGACTGGCTAGAAAGTCAAACACTCGGGTCTCTTCAACCTCTTTATGATACTTAACAACATCTTCAGAACATTTGGGGCGATAACTCTTGTAGTAATCAATTTCTTGCCACATCCTTTTAAGTGTAGAGTAATAGGAAGAAAGAGATCTATTGCCTTGACGAAAATGGGCGACCTTCTGTCGCAGATCATACATTTGGGCTTTATTGCCTTTCTTTGAATAAGTCTGAATCATGGAGTCCCAGATAGCTTTGGCAATTGGTAAGTACATAAAGGTGTTAGAAATTTTCGGCTTCATGGAATGAAGTAACTAAGATATAACTATGGCATTTTTTGCCTCCCATTTAGGAAAAGAAGGAGAGCTAGGATCTGGAGCTTTAGTCGCACCAGTCAGGTACCCGAGCTTTCCCTTACCAGTAAAATAGATTTGTGCAGAGTGAAACCAATGAAGAAAGTTGCTACCATCAAAACGTATTGTGGAAATAAGGGTGTTTGGATTGTCAGTTCCTGCTTACAGCCCATTAGAAGGCACAGACGTAATATCACTTGTATCTGACATACTTGATATTGTAAACGGAGAAAATCACACTCCAACACAACTTTCACGACCACACAACCTCACACACACAAGTGAGGAAGGCATAAACACCAAGGAATACGTATGGGAGGCTTCAACTAGAGGCCTGAGAGGCAAAAACAGCCCCGAATAACCGTAACAGCAAATTGCGACTACCAACAACCGTAATCACACTCACATAGGGATTAACAACCCATAAAAGGTGATTAGAGAGATTAAATCTGATTTTTTTAAAGCAAGAAACGAAGAAAAATAACCTAAAAAAATCAGGCGGTAGGGTACCCAAACGAAACTTGTCACTGAAGCTTCGATTCTCCACCAAACGATGTGAGACCACTTAGAAAAGATTCATTACAAAAAAAGACCCATATAGTACAGATCATCAACTGAAACAACCCCCGAGATGATCAGATTGAACACTTTTATCAAATCTGGCCATTTTCATTTTTTTTTCAAAAAATTGCCAAAAAAGCTTAGATTCGATCTCTGTAAAATAAAAAAAAAATCATGACAATTCATAATAAATCACCACGATAAAAAACCCCAACGTTTGGGTTTCACTTGACGTACAGACCTGTTGACGTCAGCATCCGTATGACTAACGTCAACAGTGATTTTCTTCACCTTTCTTCGACACAATTAGTCTTCAATTGTGAACCCGCTCTGATACCAAGTTGAATATTTTGGGAGAGATAGAAAGGGGAAAAAAAAGAGGAAAAGAAGGAGAAGAAGATGAGAGGAGGAAAACGTATGATACTCTCTCCCATACGGTGTTGCTCTTTATTATATACTAGGGTACAATGAGATAAAAAAATACCATTATACCCTCACACACGCACACCAAATATACGCCTACACTCCAATCTTATGAATAGATTAGGGAATGCCAAGACTGTAGCAAGACTTATAGCTGTTGGGTTTCGAAATTTGACCCCAAGAAAATAGGGTTTTCTTTTCCCTAGTTTTGCCATAGGGTACATAACCTTTGATGCTTGAAACCCAAAAAATGGATTCAGAGAAAACTCTTTATATGCTGCCATGTGGACTAGTGGGGTTATGAATGAAATTTGGAAAGTTGAGAAAAGAAAACATCAAGGATGGGATGGCCAACTGGTTTTCTAAGGTTAAGGAAGCTTGACTCCAAGTGAAGTCAATGGGGGAGGGCAAAGAAGGTTCTGGTTTAGGTATGAAGTACGTAGGAGAGGCTATGGTAAAGGTTTATTTCAACTTTGTGGTTTAAGAGAACATGTAAGAGGGAGTTTGAGGATTCTTTTTTTTATGACACCAGGGACTGTTATCATAGAAAACAACAAACAACAACTTAAAGAAAGAAGGAAATATGGAGAAGTAGAGTAATAAGAGGAAGAAGAAAACAAAGAATAAGGGATAAGGGAATTGTTGGGAAATCATTGAAAATAGAAAATCTCCAAGAAAGGATAGTCTAGGCCTCAATTCAAGGACCCCAGTTGGAATTGAGCCAATTGAGAACGTTGCTTTGATACCCAAAATGATGCAACACACAAGCTCTTGAACAAGGTGTTAGGGAGATGGTGTTTGGGCTAAAAAATTAGTCAAATGTATATTAAGAATAAGAAAGAAGAAAATGGAGAAAAGAATATTACCTAGGCCTCCATCTAGCTCACATAAACCCTAAAGTGGAAATCACTCCTGGTTTAGATTTCAGTAACACACAAACAAAGGAAAAGCCTCAACCTTGAGAATGCAAGAAACCAACAAATTAAACTCTATAATAATTCATCATTTTCCTCATTTTAATGTGTGGATGGGTTTATAATACCCTATACTAAAGAAAATTACAAAATCAGCCCCTAAGGAGGAAAAATAACAACTAACCCCCTAAGGTAAAGAAACTCGCAAATAGATTTCCTAAACTACTCTAATTTCAAATGAGACCCATATCATTAAAACCTTTAAATAAAGATCCTTACATGGAACATATTGCTGAAAACTAAATAAACACAAAACAACTCCTAAGATGCCACTTCATAATCACATTTAACATGTTCTTTAATGGGGCCTACTCACACACAATGTGGGGTTTATGTGTAGCTCCATGTCCTCATCACAATCAATGTGCATCATAAACAAGAAATATGAAGTGATATTTAAAATCATATGCATCTCAATGTAATTCATGCAATCTAAATGCATATAAACCAAACTTAGCATTTATGGTGTGATGTAGAAGAAGTCAATGTGTTTCACATATAAATATCAGCATAGAAGTTGCCATGTGTCTAGCAGAAATCTATAGTCTTGATTATATAAAATAACTTGAGCTCTAGTAATATATCATGTGTTATCAGTGAAGTCAATATAGAGAATAATCAATATCAAAGTCTCTTGCTCCAACACCACATGGAGTTAGTAGAATGTCATAATGTTCTTATATCCCGCCAAACAATCTATCCCTATTTAGAATAGTTGTGTGAGCAGCTCCGGATTGATCAAATTTGGGGACCCCTTCCATGCCTCTACACGGGATAATATGGCTGTAATATCCTGAACTCAACTAAGTGATCTCCACTAGGAGTCACATAGCCGGCTTCGGGATCACCATGCTCGGGGGTTCCTTCTGCGTCTCACTATGCAGGGACAAACTAGTAATATATACATTTATTTGACTATCGTCCCAATTGAACCCAACCAACGAGGTGGTTCTAGATCTCCTCATTTTAGTATGCGGGATAATTTGTCGTGGTGCATCAACCCATTAATATAGGACCACAATAAAAGAGATATATCTCAAAGTTATAATATCTCGGCCAATGAAAACCCGACCACTCATTGTACTGTATGATGTGATAGCAATCACTGTGGAAGATCTTGCATGGTCTATTAGTAATAAAACAATACCGTTGGCTACGAAAATGAAATAGTTTAGGGATTTTTTTTTGTCTTCCACAGCTTGCGGCTAGGTTGGGGCTGAGTTTTGGTCGCTAATAGATGAAAATCCCCCTCCCCATCACCCTTTTTATCGTTTTTTTGTAGTTTCTATTATTATTATTATTTTTTGTTTTTGTTTTCCCTCCAAAATTGCCTCTATCAGGTTGGGTTATTACAAATATTCTTTGGCAATCAATCATTATTGGAAGAGATGGTGAAGATGTGAATGGTTGGGACTGTAGTCAAGCATTCCTTCTTCCCATTCGCCGAATTCGATTATGGATGGTGGGTTGACCAAACTTTAGAGGTGGCTTACCCAAGACTTTTTTTGTCTTTCATCTAAAAAAGAATCATGTGTTGCGTATGTCCTTTCTCACTCGTCATTCGAATTTTCATGGAATCTATCCTTCTCTCGTGTTTTATTAGAAAACCTAATGTTTTCTAGTACTATCATTAATGCAAATGACTAAATAACGAGAACTACCAAGAGAAAGTATTCGGGACCCTTTAAACTTACGAGGAACTCACATTTTTATGTTTTCCAAATATGCATTCTTCATAGAAGTCTAAATAATTATGTTTCAATCCAGCTATTTTCCCTTTAAATGCATTACCTTCGTCCCTTTTCAACTCATATGCCCAAGTTTGCAATGCCTTTAAATGCATTACCCATATGATGTTGAATCATTAGAAATGACATTCTCGGAGGAGGAAATAAAGGAGGCGGTGTTTTGTATGGCTAATGATAAATCCCCAGGGCTTGATGGTTTTACTATGTTTTTTTACCAAAAATGTTGGGATTTCATCAAATAGGATCTCCTTAAGGTTTTCATAGAATTCTATGAGCATGGAGTGATCAATAAGGGGGTTAACGCTACTTTCATTGTGCTTGTTCCCAAGAAAGAAGGGGCTTCAGGATTATTTTACTTTAGACCAATCGGTTTTGTGAGTAGCCTTTATAAAATCATTGCTAAAATTCTCTTAATTAGGCTGTGGAAAGTCTATGGATAAAGTTTCCTCTTCATCCCAAGGGGCTTTTGTGAAAGGAAGAGAGATCATGGATGATATCCTTATTGCCAATGAATGTATAGACGACTTGAAGAAAAAGAAGGCCTCCAGTCTTGTTTGCTAGATTGATTTTGAAAAAACATATGATAGAATAGATTGGGATTTCCTTAGATCGGTTCTTTAGAAGAAAGGGTTTGGGTCAAGATGGATAAATTGGATTATGGGGTGTCTGGATTATCCTCATTTTTTTATTATGATTAATGGAGTTTTGAAAGGGTTTTTTGGATCCTCTTGTGGTCTAAGACAAGGATTTATTTTTCTCCTTTTTTGTTCTGCATATGCTTTTAGTGCCCTTAGGTCTAAGGCTAACTCCTTGTCTCCTATTGAGGGGATCTGTGTTGGAAGTGATGGATTTACCATTTCCCACCTTTAGTTTGCTGATGACACCATTTACTTCATTAAGGATTCAGATGACCAAGTGACGCATCTGAAGTATGTTCTCCAATCCTTTGAGGTGATATCGGGCCTTAAAATTAATTTCTCTAAATCTAGTATGGCAGGTATTGGGGTGGAGGAAGGGGACCTTAATCGGTATGTTATGTTGCTAGTTTGTAAAGTGGCATCTTGGCCTCTTAAATATCTTGGCCTTTCTCTTGGTGGAACTTCTAAATCCATCACTCTTTGGGATCCGGTAATGGAAAGGGTGCAAAAGAAATTAGCTTGTTGAAAGAGATCCTACATTTCCTTGGGGGGCAGGATTTTACTTTGATAAAAGCAGCCTTGGCCAACGTTCCCGTGTATTATATGTCTTTATCCAAAATGCCTTCCTTGGTGGTAAAAAGGCTGGAGAAATGTCAAAGTGATTTTTTATAGGATGGAGGATTGAGTAAAAAAAACTATTTAATTAAGTGGGATGAGGTTTGTAAGCCAAAGAGTGTTAGGGGTTTGGGAATTGGCGGGTTGAAGAAAAGAAACATGGCTCTTCTCTCTAATAGCTTTGGAGGTTTTCAACAGAACGAGGCAACTTATGACATTCCATTATCTTACGCAAATATGGTTGTCATTCCAATGGGTGGGACGCGAGCCTCCACACTAATTGTTCTACTTCCTTGATTTGGAAAAATATTGTTGAATTATTTCCTTCATTTGTGTCCCATGTTCACTTCTCCGTGGGTAATGGTTCTTCTATTTGGTTTTGGAAGGATCTTTGGTGGGGGGAACATTTTTTGTCCTTGTCCTTTCTTTGATTGTTTCGCTTTTCAATTCATAAAGATGCCGCCAAAGTTTCCGAAGTTATTTCCTCCTCTTCTAGTCTCTCTTGTAATATTCAATTTTCTCATGAGCTTTACGATTGGGAAGTGGACATAGCTGGTGAGCTTATGTCCCTCCTCAAGGAGGTGTTTCTTTCTCAATCCTTTCCAGACCAGAGAATCTGGACTTTGGAATCTTCGGACAAATTCTCCTCTAAATCCTTGTTCACGTATTTGTCTCATCCACGTGTTGTTCCTTCTCCTTTTCATGTGAAGAAGGTTTGGAATCCTTCAGTGCCTCCTTGGATTAAAGCTTTCTCTTAAACTGTTATCCTTGATCGCTTGAATACTATAGAGATGTTACTAAGGAGAAGGCCTTTCCTGTACCTCTCTCTCAGTTGGTGTGTAATGTGTAAAAGTGAGGGGGAATCTGCGAACCATTTGCTTATGCACTGTAGGTTTGCGAAGGCTATTAGGGATTATTTTTTTGAAAAATTGCATTGGCAATGGGTTATGCCAACGACCATATTTGATCTGTTTTGGCAATGGACTTCCGTGGGTTTTGGTGAGCTAGGAAGGTATTTTTGGCGATGTCTCATTCATGCAGTCTTGTGGGGTATTTGGAGAGAAAGAAACTTAAGAATATTTGAAGGTAGAAGTGGAAGTTGCAATGAGGTCATTGATTTTATTATTCAGGAGGTTGGGTCTTGGCTTTTGGTTTCTAAGGAATTCCGTGGCTTATCCTTGGTGGATTTCATCAGGGACTGGGTTTCTTGCATTTCCAGTTATTCTTTCAAGGTGTGTGGATCTGATGCTGAATGCTAGCCCCCTCCATTTGGTCTTCTCAAGCTCAATTTTGATGGGTCCTCTCTTGGGGATCTGGGTCCGGGAGGCTTTGGTTGTGTGATTCGTGACCATAATGGTCTTGTTGTTCGTTATGTTGTTGGCCCTTTAGGTTCATGTAATTCCACTAAGGCAAAGGTTATGGGTTTGCTTATAGGTCTTCGCGAGGTCAAATCTCTTGGAATTGGTAGGGCGGTGGTTGAAGGAGATTCAAAGGTTATTGTTGGTTGGGGCTCGGGTTCTTACCAAGGTTCTTAGCTCTTTTCTAATTTTATCCATGAAATCCGGGATTTGGCTTTGTTTTTAAATGTGTCCATCTCTCACATCCCAAGATCAAGGAACGCTCTTGTTGATAAATTTCCTAAGTTGGGGGGTGGGTTTATCTTAGGTGATCGATCAGCTCTAATGTAATGCCGGCTTTTCCGGAGTGATCCTTTTGGATTATTTGCTGTTGTATCTTATTCTTTTTCTCTCCTTTCAATAAAATCATGACTTATCCACACAAAAAAAAAAAAAAAAGGAAGTGTACATTCTTTCTTGCCATAAACTATCATCACAGCCGCTTTTGTCATCTTCCACGAATCACCCAAGAATGTGGTAATTGTTTTGAATTTGCAAGTTACCTAACAAAATTTAGATTTCTTTTTAATTGTGGAACATGTCTCACATTTTTTCAATTGTAGAGATGTCCTATTTGATAAGTTGATCTGCATATTACCCTTTTTAGCAATATTACAAGGCTCGTCATTCCCAAGGTAGAACTTTCCAAAATCACCCTATACATAGTATGTAGAATGTCCTTATGGCATGTAGTATGAAATGATGCACTGGAATCTATAACCAATGAATCATTTTTTAAGGCAAGAGACGAAATCAAAGTACTAGAATCATTATCTTTAGGGATGTTTACCAAATCTTTACTTCTCCGATTGTTGTTTTCAATAGGTTTCTTTGCAGCTTTACAGTCTCTTATGAGATACCCTTTCTTTCCATAATTCAAGTAACCATCTTCTTTTCCTTGAGGTCTTAATTTGCTCTTCCTTGATTTAGAACAACCATGATTTCTATTTCCTCTCTTTGACTTTTTTCCTCTATCTTCCGTACTCAAAGTATTCCCTAATGTCTCTGTAACTTTTGAAGTCTTTCTCTATGCGCTTTTTCACTTAAGAGAACACCCTCGACATCATCATATTTCAACGTACCAGAACTAGAGGAGTTGCTCACAACTATCACTAGACTATCCCAGCTGCCTATCTGGCAATCCAAACAATATCAATAGAGCTCTGATTCTAACTGACTCGTGATTGCATTGAACTTGTTCAGATGCTCAACCACACTCCACCATCAGCCATCTTCATGGTGAATAGTCTTTTCATGAAAAAGACTTTATTCGATGCAAAGGGTTTCTTGTACATCTTTGACAAAGTGGCTATCAGATCTGTTGTCATTTTCTCTTTAGAGATATCAAATGCCACAGATGAAGCCATAAATAATTAGATAGTGGACAAGGTGTTTCTATCGAGAACCTCCCACTTGTCATTTGACATCTTCTTAGGCTTCTTTGATTCTCACCTTTTCTTCTTCCGTTATTGCTCCCACTCGAACCTAAAAGCTCTGATACCAATTGTAAAGGAAATGTGCAAAGAAAACAAGATGCAATCACACACATAACAATTTACGTGGTTTGGCAAGATTGCCTAGATCCACCTACTTACATGAATTCTACTACGTTCAAAAGGAAGATTAGCAATTGCTCTATAGAAATTACCTCTCGCTCTCTCCAAAAATCTCTTTACGGAACTAGGGTTTCAACCCTTTGTAAGATGAGCTTAACTTGTTCACTGGGGGCACCTTGTTTTTTTGAGGCCTCACAAACAGTGCTCCTCGATCAATAGTACTCCCAGTTGCTAATTAGGCTCCATCCTCAACAGTGTTGTGCTAGTATGGTTCAACTTTTTTATTTTATTTATATAAACATTGGCCATATGTGAACATCAAATGCAATTTAGATGATTCATTTTTGCAAAATATTGAATGAAACTCTTGTTTTTTGATGTTCCTGATATCAAGGTTCAAAATTTCGATTTTGATGGATTTTTTGCCTTGAGGATTTATGTAAATTTCAGGAAAATTTTGCTAGAATATATCAAAATATTGGAAAATTTATGAAAATTTCGATGTCATTTGCTATGAAAATTTCAATCTATGTTGAGCATGATTACACAGTCACGACTCAAATAACTATATAAAGCATTTAATTAATGTACAAATAATTCATATAAAAAAAGGCTGCTATTCAATTTTATAGATAAATGATACCAAATATGTCAAATTGTATGATTACTTCACCTAATTCTTCATCTTAAATTAGTGATTTTGTAAACAAACTTTATATAACAAAGTCATACAATAGTTTTTGTAGCACACATCTAATTCATGCATACATATCAATTAAAAAAATCTATGTTATATCATTTTTTAAAAAGAAATCATTTTATAAACAAAACTTAAGTAATATTGTTTACTATAAAGGTTTTAAGTGGAATTATTATTTTTGGTCTCGAATCAACAAATCGAAAATCATAGCAAACAATAGATTTAAGATGGGTATAGCTACTGCATAATAAATCCTATCAAAAGTATTGATATCAGCAAAACTTCACCAAAATTTCGTCAATGTTTCGCTATTATCAACATAGTTTTGGTGACATTTTGATGAAAATTTTGGAATTTTTGTATTCCCCTTGTATTTCATTTCACTACCCCTTGAAGTGGGGAAATTTTGAACCATGCCTGATATATCTCTTAGAAGTATTCTCCATCTTACTTTATTTTTATGATATATTTATTTTGGCTGCTATGTAGTATATCAAAATGTCATGAGACTTTAACTGTTTTTCTTGTTACTCCTACCAAAATTCGATTAGAACGGAGGAATTTTGACCATACAATTGATGATGTCAGGCCAACATCCACTTATGGGTGTATTAATTCAGGTCAGGGAGAATGCATACCAGTGTTATGTTTGTCATGGGGCAGCCTGTGATCATAACATGACCTAGCCAATGTTGCAAACATGTAGATTTGCATTTGCAGTGTTATGGCTGCCTTGTTCAAGATACGAACAACAACATCGAATTGGCCCATAACTCATTATGGTTTGAATGACCCTTTGTATTGTCTTGGATTATTTATAGTTGTTAAATTCCATGTTTGAGTATTGTATGACTTTTAATTGTTAATAACCATGTAGATGTTATTTTAGATGCCAATTTATTTTATATGCCCAACAATGAGAACTCTTGCTCCCTAAACTTTCCATACTTGTTATAAGTGTTTGGTTTTGGAAATATTTTGAGTCTTGAGTGTGTAATCATTCAATTTTTACATTTTCTGAATCTTTACAAGAAAATCCAGGTTTTCCTAGTGTTTCCTTGAAATCAAATTTTTTTTACACCATTTCAAAAGTTTCCACGAAATATATATTGAAATTTCCTTTTTTTGGAGGACTGGAATTTCACACAAAATTGAAAAATGAAAACCTTGTTTCTGCATTTGATTCGATTGTGAATGCTAAAGATACAAATTCGATCCAAATCCCTTTGATATGAAGATAATGGATCCATGTTTGAAGATGGTTGGATTCAGATGGGCTTCGATCAGATTCAGGTATATATGTCCTTGGTTAAATCCAAAGTAAAATGACATAGGTGGGTTTTGAACATGCAATCTTCCAATTGTTAACATTGAACCAACTAAGGTACCAAACAATCACTTATTATTGCATATACAAGCATAAAAGATTTCATTGGGAAAAAGGTTAATAAGCTGTGTAGTAGTATACTTTTAATAATAATGATGATGATGATAGACCTAATAAATTATGACAATAATGGTGGTAACAATATAATATATTATATTAACAAAGGATAAGGCTGTTGTTGGGATAAGGCTGTTTGTTGTTGTTGTTGTTGTATTAACAAAACTCCACAAAACCCTTTTTTGCTTTTCGCATACTTCTCTCCTTATCACTAGTGCATTCATTGGTATTCATCACATGAGCTAACTATCCCAGCTGACTTTCCCACATCTTGTCACTTATTAGTGCTACACCTAGGTTCCCATGAATGCATTCATTTCTATGTCAATCTTTTCTACTCTTGCTGCTCATCCATCTTAATATCCTCATCTCATCTACTCTCTATGTGTTATCTCTTCATTATCCAACATTTTTCGCTATGAAGCATGACCAATTTATAGCTGTCTTATAAACTTTCCCATTCAATTTTAATGGTTTGAGTTGATCACACAACACTCCAAATGTTCATAGCTCTTTTTGAAGTATATGTTTGCTATCATATGATTACATGTCATTGTGAATTCATGTTTTGTAACTTTTGCTTCATTCCTTTCTCCAAATTTAAATCCTCTATGAATTCTTTCTTATCCCCACTATTTTTCACTACATGCCCATTTAAGTCCACTCTTATAAATATTATCTCTCTAGGAATTCCTTAAATTAATGCAGCCATATATTCCAAAATGCTTTCATCTAATCTTCTTTAGGTGAATATGCACTAATAATATTACTTCTCTCTTTTCCAAAAAATAATTGCAATTGAAAATATTCTATTAACTATTCTCTTAACATATACAATTTCATCCTTTTAGATCTTTATCTAGTCTTGTCCCTATCCCATATCTATTGTTGTCTTCTCCCATTTAACAATGCTTGTAGCTTTAGTCTCCTTAGCGTTTTCCCCCCTTTTATACTTAGTCTCTTGTTTACATGCTATATTCAATATTCTTTTCATTATATCTACCAATTCATATTCATACTTGTCAAGGTTCTTATATTTATAAATTGATAAGTTTTACGCCTAAACTAATGATTCAAATTAATGAACAAAAAATATAGGGTCATTTTACTTGCAAACATACAAGTGTTGTACTACATTACAAGATCGAATCTACAATGATTGACTTGAGTAACAAAAACTAGATTATGAATAAAAGAAAAAGAGGAGAGAAAAAGATATAAAGTTTTCCACACCGTAGTATAGAGCAGAAATAAAGTTGATGAAAAAAACAATAATAAAAAGAACTAAGGTTTCAAGGATCCATTTAATAATTTATAATTTATTTTGGATTAAATTATCACAATTAGAATCAAATGAAGATTCTATCTAACTGAAACACATAATAACATTTGCATAAGAGGATAATTACATAATTTAAGGTTTGAAAACATTTACGCTCTTATTAACAAGTTACAGAGATTTTCTAAGCATTCAATGTATTATGGAATCACAATGAATCAAAGAAAAATTATAGGCTTGTAACAATAAACAAAAAAAGAATAATAATAAGCCATTCAATTAAACAATATCACATTAAATTTTCATTAACATAAAATATCATAGTTTATCAAATTTTACCGCTAACCTTAGCTAGGACTTTAGCCAACCATCTTCACAACAAGAGTCATGTAATTAAGACAAAAACCTAAAAAATTTAAAGTGTAGGAAGGAGAAGAAGTGATGATTTCATCCATTGCTACAACCCTTTTATAGAGAAAAAGTTGAGAAAGTTGAGAGAGACCTTTGGCTAAAAGATTTTTAAACATTCTAAATTTCGTTCTTTCAATTTTCTTGAACTGACCTTCAATTTTTTTACCTTTGAATCGTCCAAATCTGAAAATCTTCATGAAATAGAAAATTGTTGATATTTCAATCATATTTCTAATGCATTTGACCTTGCCTTAATCCGATTTATGAGTCAAAAGTTATGGTCAAAGTACCGAGAGTGATTCAAAACATTTTTTTAGCGTTTTTTGAAATTAGGTTTGGAGTGAAGATATTTTTTCAAGCGGACCCCACACGTTTTTTACTTGGTTGATTCATGCTTGAGCTGGTCCAATGTCCAAGCATCCTCCTATATTAATCTTGATCCTTGAATTTCCATGGAAGTTTGATCTTGCCTTGATTAAATCAGTTGGTGTTGATCTCAATCATCTTTTGATTCTATCTCCATCGGTGAGCTTTGCTAATGTAATTGGACACCAATGCGATGCAGCTCTTCGAGGAGATGCACTAGCTAATCCTTTCACATTTCTCATTTCACTTGGGTGATAATATGATGTGACGTACATATGCCTTTATCATAGGATTGTAGCTAACAAATTTTTAGTATTCATGTTTAAATAGTTTGTATAAAGTTTTATGCTGATCGCAACTAGACATAACCCTCCTTTAGCTATACTTCGGATTGCTAATGCAATTTTTTTGGGGGGTTAGTATATATAATATTAATATATATACTAATATATATAATATTAATGAAAAGAAATGGTTGTATTATAGGGGGGTTAGTAACGTGACCTGAAAAAACCATTCATATAAAATAAATGTATATTTATTTATTCATTAAAGAAATTAAGAACCTTTTATTCCATCATCACATGTATTTCTTTCTTTATATGGGTAATTATTTGATCACATGAGATGAGATAGGTGGTCTTCAGGTAACATATTAATATGTCAGACTCATGAGATTGTGTGGAGAGATCTAATTATCCAGCTTTTATAAAACTTAAACTTTATAGTTTTTGGTGATGTTGGATACATCACTTAAATACTATTACATATAGAATTACCATATGATGGAGTGACGTAATCTCAGTAATTGAAATAAGACTTACACGTAAGTGCATAATATAAATGCATTAAAGGGATCCATTACGAACACATTGTTTGGATAAATGTTATTCATAATTACAAACTAGTCCTTTGACCTTAAGGATTTGTGTTTTTTTGAGTATTTTTGTTGATTGTTTTGAGCTATCAACTAGTGCTGCCTAATTAATGGTTAGATCATGGGTAGATTAGATCGTTAAAATGATATTTAAGAGTACAAGTGCCCAATAAGGAATCCATTGTTCATAATAAAGAGATATATTCAATTTAGGATTAACATCATTTGATTGGACATGGAAAATCTAGATCCAATAATTTTGATAAAAAATTGTCAAATGTTTTTCAAATTATATTATGCAAATATATAATTTAAAAGATAATTTTATGAAAGATATGTTTTAGACGTCAAATTGATTCATTAAAGTCCTAGGGATTATTTTCTAATGACTAGAGGGTATATTTTATTTTGAGGATCATTAAGGAATATTATATAGTGGAAGGATGAATTTGTGAAATATTTGTCAGGAAGGACCTTATTGTTATTTTCTTATCTTTAAGAGTTCAATTGCAATTTGTTACAGGGATTATTGCAATTAGTGATGTACGAGTTATATTTAATAAAAGATACAGTCTCCTTAATGTAGTTTTAAATAATTAAAAATACTAGACTCTACAGCCTAAGGATAAGAATCCCATTAGGATCTCACAACCCTAGGGTATCTTCGGCTTCTAAAAAATTCTTTAAATAAAACTACCAACATTCAAAAGGTGTTTTGTAAATTTTTTAAATTAGTGAGATACCCGTATAGCTCTGGAGTAGGTGTGGAGACTTTAGAGACTGGTTTGGACTCACATCTTATATCCGGTTGCTTGATCAAGGTAATTTTCTTTGATATTCCACATATTTAAATCCCTGAATTACATATGGTGATTATGGGAGTGTTAAAATTTAGATTTGGATTTTTTTTTTTGAAATTGAATTGAAAATTAATGTTTTTTTTTATTAATCAAATAACAATTAAAGCTCTTCTTTATCAATAAAATATATAATTTAATTAGATCGGATATAGGCATATCTGAATTTGATCTGGTTATTAATGGACTTATAATAATTAAATAAGATCTTTATTGAATTGAGTTAGGGTATATCTGAATTTGCCTTGATTGGATTGAATTATGAGAGTTAGGAAAACTTGTATAGGATATAGTATGTATAAGGGTACTTCTGTCAAATACTCTACCTTCTCTCATGTAACCTTTGTATGCCAAAAGTATAAATAGATTTGTGTATGTGACAGAGATACTCTCTCCATGTATATTCTTCCCTTCTTCTCATCTACAAATTCCAATCCTCTATAATTCTACCGAGAGAGCAGATCAGGAAATTAAACATTAGTTTTGGTGTGCAACCTAGGCAATACTTGAATTGACACTTGGTACTTCCTCTACCATACTCTGCCAAGTCATTGTTCAATTTATATGACTGATGTTTTTATTGGCTGCTTGTGGTGATTTGTATCAGTAATCCTTGGGATTGAGACAACTTGAGCAGGTCAGCACCAACTTGGTTTATCAAGTTGACAGCTCTAGAAGGAAAAAGGG
>JAOXJP010055166.1:0-15859 GCA_025762735.1 Platanus orientalis | reverse complement strand
GTCTTTCGTGCCTTAAAGCATTGGGAGCATTACTTGATTCAACACGAGTTTGTGTTACTCACTAACCACCAAGCATTAAAATTCATTAACAGTCAAAATAACATTAAACGAATGCATGTCAGGTGGGTTTCCTACATTCAAAAATTTTCTTTCTCATTGAAGCACAAGACAGGCTAGCGAAACAAGGTCACCGATGCGTTGAGTCGACGCACATCCTTGTTAGTAACATTGCAGACTAAGGTTATTAGTTTTGACTGTCTGAAGGAGTTGTATGAAGAAGATGATGATTTTGGGAGTATTTGGGCTAAGTGCCAAAATGGAAGGTTGGTAGAAGGTATGCTGGTTCAGGATGAATACCTGTTTCGTGGTAATCAATTGTGCATTCCAAGAAGTTCACTAAGGGAGCAGATAATCCATGGGTTTCATGGTGGTGGTTTGAGTGGACATCTGGGACAAGACAAGATAATGGCCTTAGTTGAAGAGCAGTACTATTAGCCTCAGTTGAAGAGGGATGTGGACAATCATGTTCCTAAGTACCTAATTTGTTAAACGGCAAAAAGCTAGTCTCAGAATACAGACCTTTACTACCTTTACTAATTCCAGCGTTGCCTTAGGTGGATCTGTCTATGAATTTTGTATTGGGTCTTTCACTGACTCAACAAGGTATGAACTCTGTCTTTGTGGTAGTTGATAGGTATTAAAAAATAACACATTTTATTCCCTACAAGAAGACTTCGGATGTTATGCATGTAGTGAATTTGTTATTTAAGGAGATTGTCTGTTTGCATGGAGTGCCTTAGTCCATCACATTAGACCGTGACACTAAGTTTCTTTCTCATTTTTAGAAGACTTTGTGAAAGCGGTTTAACACATCTCTGAATTATAGTAGCACAAGTCATCCACAGACTGATGGTCAGACCGAGGTGGTGAACCGGATCTTAGGCAATTCTATTTGTTGTATTTTTGATGAAAAATCGAAACAATGGGACTAAGCACTAGCATAAGCAGAGCTTGCTTTTAACAACATGGAGAATAGGTCAACAGGAAAATCACCTTTCTCCATTGTTTACTGTTGTCCATCAAAGCATGCACTAGATTTAGTACCACTACCTTAAGCTTCTTGAAATGAGTATTGCAGCTGAAAATATGGTAGATAGGATTCAAACCATACAAGAGGAGGTGCAGAAGCAACTTGAGGAGTTTAGTGTCAAATACAAAGAAGCGGCTGATAAGAAGAGACGGGAAAATATCTTTAATGAAGGAGATTTGGTGATAGTCTATCTACGAAATGAGAGGTTTCCTATGAGCACTTACAACAAGCTGAATGATAAGAAGTATGGTCCTTATCAGATTGTCAAGAAGATTAATAATAATTCTTATAGTGTTAATCTTCTAGATGATGTGACTATTTCCCCTACTTTCAATGTGACTGACTTGTTTGAGTATCACCAGCTTGATAAACCTAGTTACCCAGAACCTAACTCGAGGTCGAGTTCTTTCCAAGTGGGGGGGGGGACTAATGCAGAATAGACAGCACAAGTTTTCCTTGAGCAGAGGGACCAATAGAAGTTTACAAACAAGAAGGGCAAAAAAACACTAGTATAAATCATGAGCCCCGACGACGGAATTGCTTGAAATTTGGTGAGCTTAAGGGAAATTTCTCAAGGATCAAAACTCATCGTTTTGCCATGAGCACCACCACTTTTCGCATAAATTCCTTCCTTAAGGCCCTCAAATTAGTGTTTTTGCTATTTTTAGTAACTTTCATTTTCACTATAACTTTCTATTTAGAAATCATAGTAAGATCCTGTTTGTTCTGGGATGTTTCTTAGTGATAGTAATATTTGATTTTGTTAGTATCTCGAGTCTGCTATTTTTGGTAAAATTTACCAAATTAGCCTAATTTTGTGTCTAACACGAATTAGGGTTTCTTTTCTCTATTTAAAGCATTATAGCCTTCAAGGCAATTCAGTTTTCTTAATTAATAAAAAATTTCAGAGCGAGTTTCTCTTCTTTGGTAAAGTTTAGGGTTTTTTTCCTAATAAAGGAGAACGACATGTTCTTCTCCTTGTTATTCTGCTGTGTCACTCTCGTGAAGGATGTGTGCTTTGTGAAGGATGAACAGTGCTTTGCGAAGGTATGGGAATTGCAAAGCATAGTGTCAGAGATACAAAATCAATTCCTTGAGCAACACGAATCCCAAAAGGGGTGAAAAGGGATGGTTGAACCCCAAAATGCTTAGAAACAGTTATACTCGGGAATCCTGCAAAGTCCATGAAATCTTAAAGAATATGTAAGATTAGTTGAATGAGAGTTATACTCTGATTGGGCTTTATTGTATCGGTAAAATCCCATAAATTAAGGATTTAGATAGAGTTCAACTCCGAGTCCAAATCAAAGAGGTAGTTTGACCAACGTACAAAGCTTCTCCAACAGCTAGTCAAAAGCAACTACATTAACATTCCTTCCATGCGAATTAGGAAGCTAAGCTAAAAACAAGGTAATACACATGTATGAAAGAAACCAATTCGAGCATCTATGTAAATAAAAGGACTCATTCATTAACTTCCATCAATCTATAACTTCTTTTTCACCAAAAAGAACCTTCTGGCTAGCATGTCCATTACACCTCTGCGAAGCACGATGAAGAAGATACAAGTCAATGGATTCGAAGTCAATACCCAGGCTAGGTAAGAGTTAAAGACTATAAAGAGGAGAAAAGAAACTCTTGTATTTTGTACCTTATTATATTATCAATAATGCTCCATATTTATATTTCATGCAATCTTGTTTTACGAGTTGTGTAACAACTAGGAAATCAGAGGTTTGCCACTAACGATTGTAATTAACGAGTTTTTTTCGAAAGATGTGGAGTGAAAGTTCTCCCACATAAAATAATAAACGAACCCTCGAAAGGTTGAGAATTTGAACACTTCAAGTTTTAAACGTTTCGTAGAGAACTATACAAAATTTGGTGTTACAAATTTCTGAAACACCCGGTGGGACTTCACTTTCCTCTCATCTTCCTTTTTGTTCCATTGTAATAACAAGTTTTCTGATATGATTTTCTAGAACTTTGACAAGTTTGCAACCACGGGACCTCTCACTGCTTCCCCATGCTCCTTCATGGGACCTAAAACGTGGGCTCAAGTGGTTTCTACACCACCAAGACCATTCATCACCATGGTCATCTTGGCTCGCCCTCTCTCTGGAGGAGATATGACTGTGCCATTGTGACTTGCCGAGGCTAAGACTGTGCACACCCTTCCCAGTGAAGGAGTTGTTTCACACTCTCAGGTCATGAAAACAGTTTTGCCTGTGCCCATGGAGGCCAGTGCAGCTGTTGGAAACAAAACTCGCGTCAGAAATGATGTTGAGACTGTTTCCTCCCTTAAATTTCTAGGAAAAGGTAGAGTCAAAATTTTGGAAAGACACACTTGAAATGGGTTCCAAAAGTTAAATTGGACTCATCCACGAGAGACTTGGGTGCTAGAAAAGACACAGGCCTTGAATTAGCCGTGAAGGAAAATTCATTGTGAAGCAAAACACCATCACGAAGTATGCTACCATTGCGAAGACTTAGCTCATCGCAACTTAAAACTCACAAGCAATTCAAGTTCATTTTTGAATCACGAGGAAGAACTCTTTTACGAGGACAAGTACCTTCACGAGCTAAGGTGCCATTGCGAACAAAAAGTCCTTGAGACCATATCGCCTCGCAAAAAAGCAATTCCTCGTGAAACTATACTCCTTTGCGGGATAAGCATCCATCGCGAGATGACACTCCTTTGCAAGACCATCTATTATCGCGAGCTAAACTCTTGTCGCGAAGGAAATACTCTACGAAAGGAACACCCTTCGTGAGTTAAATTATCATAAACTTCAGAATAACCTATAGAATGGCAAGGGGGTCACCATGCTAACAATGATCCGGTTCACAATAAAAAGAAAAGATAGAATTATAATAATAACATCACCAGACATAGCAAAGTACCGATCATGACCATGATTGAACAACAATTTCAACATAAACAAGAAACTGCAAGTCTATCACATGGACCCTCCGTGCCTTGCGTAGACAACACGAAGCTAAAGCTATTGTTGATCTCCGAGACTCAATGCTTTTGACCAGATTTGAACCTTTAAGAAAATTCATGGGCAAGGATCCTCCTCGGAAATGGAAGCTCCTTTCCCTAGAATAATGGTAGAAAAGGAATGCAGCCCAAAGAGGAAGAGCAATGGTCCGTAAGAATATCCTTGCAGCTCATGATATTGAGGGAACAATCCTTGTCAATGCACTCGCACCATGGGTACACCCGCAACGGTATGACCCATCTTTGTCTTCATACACTAAAGGAAGTATATGATGCACTCCTTATGTTGGCAAAGGAAAGATCTTTGGGCCTAAAAAGAAGCCTCGGGTATCAGTTATGGTCACTAGGGCTTGGAAAGAACACTCGCCAGATACTTCAAATTCACCGGAATTTTAGCCACATGTCATCAATCCTGCCAGAATGATGACCCGAAGCCAATTAGTAGCAAATAAAGGACACAAATCATTTGCATCGCAATGCTTCCCTGTTAGATTCCAAGATGACATAAATCTACATGTAGTATCTAGATCGGCTGCTATGGTCAACGTAGCCTCAACAACTCGGCCATTGGAAATAGCTAGTACCAATTAGGGTGGTGCTTTAGATCCACCTCCAATTGATCCTACTGGCGATCAAGAGTTTTAGGAGAATGTCAACGTCAGAGACTACAAGAGTGATTCTGACGGAGAGCGGGCTCCTACGGAATCACAGGCACGACTCAAAGATCAACTCAAGGACATTGGCCAATGCTTGGCCGCATAGGAGGCAGCCATAGCTGAATTAAAAGCCATGCTCAATTGGTACACGATTGGTAGGATAGGGGTAGCCCCTCCCAACCTAAGCCATTCTACAGTGGAGTCCGCAAGACTGATCATTCAAAGCCAAGGTCTGGGGTACGACCCTAATACACACCGGAGTACGTTTTTATGTCTATGCCAGGGGTAGCCTCATCAGCTGATGTCATTCCAAATGTTTCCATCCCGCAAAGATCATTACTGCAAACATCTCAACTTGAATCATTCCCCCATGGATTTTCTCAACGTGGATATCATTTTCAAGAGCCTCCACTACAAAGGCCTTCTCAACAAGGGTATCATTTCCAAGAACCCCCACTACAAAGGCTTTCCCCTCAATGGGTGTACAGTTAAAGTGGTTATGGTCATGTTCCTTTCGTACCACCTTAAGGGCCATACATGCCCCAAGGGGTACCTGCCATGGATTACAACTCCATACAGTCCATGATGGCAGACATGTTTAAGGAGTACAAAGAACAAGAATCTTCTCGAGGATATTCAATTAGAAAGCCCTATTTGCCACATGCAGACATGGTGCCCTTCCCACTCAAGTTCGTGCAGCCACATTTCAATATGTTCAACGGGACCACTTGCCCTTGGCAACACCTTACTCAGTTTGAGTCTAGGTGTGGATCAATTCTTCAACATAGTGATTTATTGTTGAGGTTATTTGTTCAATCTTTGGATGGGGCTGCCTTCATTTGGTATTCCAATCTCAAACCTTGCTCAATTATGGATTGAGAATCGAAGAAACAAGCATTCTTCCAATAGTTTTGGAGCGCCCACAGGCTAATCAAGGTGCATGAACTAACCAACGAAAAACTGCGGGATAATGAGTCGGTTGTCAACTTTATTAATAGATGGAAGCAAATGACATATGCCTATGAGCACGTCTTTCCCACCAAGGAACTTGTGGACATGTGCTTGCATAACATTTCATTTGATCTTTCACTCCACCTCACTCCATAAACCTTCTTAGGTTTTGATGATCTAATTTCTAAGGCCTATGATTTAGAGAAAAGATTGTTAGAGTATAAGCGAGAAAGGAAAGGCAAAACGGTGGTGAATATATTGGAGTCTGCCATAGTGGGTGCTAAAAAGCCAGTTATTACTAAATTGTTTGTCAAGAAGGCACCCGAAACAGCCACAACACCTCAGTCAAGGCAGAAAGCTTCCGCTAAATGGCCAACCATGAAAGAGAGATAAGAGCAAACATACACGTTTGATCTAGACAACCTCGAAAGTCTCTTTAAACAAGCTATAGATTCTAGAGAAGTAGTACTTCCTGAACTCAAACAACCAGCTGAGGCTGACAAAACCAGTGATCCCAATTACTATCGATATCATCGCTTGTTGAGGCATACTCTTCACGAGTGTTTTGTATTCGAGGATAAATTACAGGATCTCGATAAATGGAAATTCGAACTCAAGGTAGACATACAACAGCCAGCCTCGGCAAACTACATCTATGTTGATGATGACGAGGATATGATTTATAATCGAGCAAGATCTCAGACTAACTCGGAAGATGAAGGATGGACCATCTTTGAAAGTAAGGCTACCTGCAAGAAGAAGTTTCAGTTCGAACAGGCAATCACCAACACTACACAACACACTGGCATAAAGCTCTCTAAATGACAATCCCTACGTTTGAAAGGGATTGTCAAGAGAAAAGGGAAAAGGCTTACAGCCAAAGTACATAAGTAGGAATCTCAACCCATTGATTTATTGGAACAACCTCCACGTTTGCCAATAACATTGGAGGAATATATGCTAGAAGATTTTATGGCTCATCCAATTGTTACCTGTAGCATGGCTTCTATCGTAAATAGAGAGAATCCTCAACCACGACAAGTCACGCAGCCTGCAAGGGCACCTTAGGTATCCTAGATAAATGTCAACACGTCGGAAATGTCTTAATATATTGGGATTTCTCTAAGAAATGAAGGGTACAAATTGCGTGGGTCAGCCATTATGGAAATTCCATTTTTCTCAGGGTGTGCGGATATATATAGGATACCCCATGGCAGCCATTTAGGTTTACCCGTCTACCTATGTCACCATGGATGTGTGGATATTATGAGATAATGCTGAACTGATTCCATCAACTGGCCTTTCCTGGTTGCAATGATGTCTATGTAGAACCTTTCCCTGTTGGATATGAAATTTTTTTATATAACACATTCACCAATGGGGACCACTAGTGCCCACGACGACATCTATTCAGAGTTATGATTTCATGTCGAGAAGTCATGCATAACAATAATCTCCTGTTGCGGCTGTTCCCACTCTTGTTAAATTGCCCGGCTCTAAATAGGTACATGGACTTGCCAGCGCAATCCATACCATATTGGGACACTTTTATTGATATGTTCATCCATGAATTCATGAGACCTAGATTGGAATTTTATGATACATGGAATATAGACCCGCTACGACAACTTGAGCAACAACAGACTTGTGAAGGGTTTGAGGGTTCTCCGGATCAGATTATTGTCTAAGTGCTTAACTTTAGACATTTTGGTGAAACGCGGCAGCCTATCAGAAATGAGGTCTACCTCACTCAATTCCTTGACGGGTATCAGCTCCTACCCCTCACCCTATATACGGGGGCCGGTGATCCTCATCATCACACTAAACATTTCTTACAAGAAGCTGGATTGCCAAGAACCGAGCATAACGCTCTTTCCTGTTTCTCTAATTCTCATGCCTTCGACTGGCATTTGACCTTGCTATATATCTTCTTGGCCAATGCTCATCAAGCACTTCTATAGGCGAGAAAGGACATAAAAACATGACCTTCAATACCTATGAGGTGTGGTAGAGTTGTTACCACAGGATCAATGGGAAATCGACATGGCCGACAGTGAATCATTAACTATGACTAATAACATTTCTCAGGATCCCTGGGAATTCAACGATGAATCCTCCCTTCAGGGTATGCTGCCTTTGATTTCTGATTCTGAAAACTCGGACTACAACACCGAGACCTTTGTCCTAGCATCATAAGACTTCTCGGATACCATCGCATCTATGGCTTGGCAGGTGGAGACTTGCGATGTCATCAAGTTAAAGGCTACACACCTGGTACAGGGTACAACCACAAAAACAACAATCTCATTAGGTGAAACTATGGTTAGGAAAGCAGATACCCCTCATGGTCTTACTGCTAACTAGCAAGCTGATGCAATAAAGATGGCCGCTATCGAGAGTGAGCACAAGGTTATTAAGAAGTCCGAGGGCACATGTCCTTACACACTTGAAGAAAATCTTAGCTCTCCTCAGCGTATATGATGTGCTACACATGTTGCAAGAACTGCGGGAGTCCTTGGTTTATGCACTTACCAACCCCGATGAATTTGCCAAGAATGAAGAAATAACAAGGGCCCCTTGGCAAATAGCAACACAAGAAGGTCTATGCATGCCGATGATTACTTTCGAAGACACCGATAGAGATTCGGATGCCCTAAATCAAAACCAACCATTGTTCATTACAGATCGTATTGACAAACAACCCGTTTCTAGGGTTATGATTGACGGAGGTTCCACAGTTAATATACTGCCTTCTAAGACACTATCTTATTTGGGGATAGACCCTTCCTAGCTACGGCCAAGCAACCTCGTCATCTAGGGTTTTAATCAAAACAAGGAGCGCCCATTGGGGTCCATTAGGCTGAAAACCAAGTTTGAGCACATCTAAGATAGGACATCCTTTGTCATTGATGCTGACACAATGTATTATGCCCTTATAGGCCAACCATGGATGCATAAATATCAAGTTGTACCATCGACCTTTCACCAATGCATCAAATATCCTTGGCAGGATAGGTAAGACACCATCATTCACCGATGTTAATTATCGCAAGGGTGATTACCCACCATCTCATAATATCACACCTAAGGAAAACACTAGTGCCAAGGCATTGCGTAAGCTCAAGGTGAAATATGCTCCCAAAGTTCATAAAAGTAGTCCTAACTTATTGCCTGAACATGTAGCTCGGTATTTTGTCTTACCCTTAGCACAACTATCCACTTCCAGGGTTGATGCTTATCGTTCGCCAAAGGTCTTTCTTCCGAAAAAGGCCCTCAAATCCGCAAACACACTTACTGGTGCACCTAAGAGGGAATTAAAAGTTTGGGATACCTTACTACAACATGAGGACGGATGCCAGGCAACGGTTGATGACCTTCTCGAAGTGAATTTGGGAACTCAAGAAGATCCTTGTCCCACTTTCATTAGCGCTCGTTTATCTGTCAAAGAACAAGAACAATATATTGCTTTTCTTATAGCAAACCAAGATGTGTTCACTTGGAACTATTCTGAGATACCCGGGTTGGACCCTAATGTGGCAGTTCACTGCTTGGGTATTGATCCTTCTCAACGGCCTATCAAGCAGCATTTGAGAAAACAATGACATGACATTACAGATAAAATAGATGGTGAGGTGGATAAACTCTGCAGAGCCAAGTTCATAAAGGAGGTCCGATATCCGAAGTGGCTTGCCAATATCGTACCAGTACAAAAGAAGAATGACCAGATCAAAGTCTGTATTGACTACAAGGATTTGAATAACGCCTAGCCAAATGATGACTTCCCATTGCCTTTAATTGAGCTTTGGGTAGATGCTACTACTGGCAATGAGGCTCTTTTCTTTATGGATGGGTATTCGGGGTATAACCAAATACAAATGGCACCGGAAGAAGCCACAACATTCCGAATTCCAAAAGGAATATTCTATTACAAGGTCATGTCTTTCAGTCTAAAGAATGGTGGTGCTACCTACTAGGGAGCGATGATGTTTATATTTAAAGATTTACTACATGATGTAGTTGAATGCTATGTCGACGATCTGGTTGTTAAAACTAGATTACGTCAATATCATATTTTAGACCTTGACCAGGTATTTAAAAGACTCCGACAATATAGTTTGAAAATGAATCCACTCAAGTGTGTCTTCGGCGTTTCCTCTGGGAAATTCCTAAGGTTCGTGGTTAAACTCCGAGTGATTGAAATCGATCCCAAAAAGATTACCGTCATCCAAGATATACTGATGCCTAAAGATATAAGTGAGCTCAAGCGTCTTCAAGGCCGCTTGGCATACATCCGACAATTTATATCCAATCTTTTAAGGTGATGTCAGCCTTTTGCTAGACTTATGAAGGGGTCCCCTTTGTTTGGGATCAGGTTTGTCAGAATGCCTATGATAGCATCAAGAAAAATTTGTTAAACCCACCAATACTCATAAGCCCTACAACGGGAAAGCCAATGCAGCATATTACGGCAGTGGATTCATCCTTGGGTGCCCTCCTCGTCCAGCACAACGAAGAAGGGAAATAGCATGCATTGTATTACCTTTTAGCCGTACAATGGCCGGAGTCGAACTAAACTATTCTCCCATCGAGAAGATTTGTTTGGCCCTAATCTTTGTACTACAAAAAACTGCGACATTACTTACTACAACGGTGCATCTCATCTCGAGAGTGAACCCGTTGAAATATATCATGAGTAGCCTATCCGTTCAAGGTCGCCTCGCCAAGTGGATTTTATTTTATCTAAGTTTGACATTCACTATATCCCACAATGGGCAGTTAAGAGGTAAGCTCTCACAGATTTCTTTGCAGCTCATCCCGTCTTGAATGACTCCCCTCTTTGGTTTAATTTACCAAACGAAGAGGTCATGCAAGTCACTATAAAGAAGGGTTGGGAAATGTACTTTAATGGCGCATCAAGAGGGCCGACCAGTATTCCAGGTGATAATACAAATAATTCTTCTAGGATTGGTATCGTTCTTGTCACTCCAGATAACGGAATCATTATGCACTCACTTACTCTAAGCTAAGGCTGCTCCAACAACAAAGTCGAGTATGAGGCTCTAATAGCGGGATTCGAAATGGCTTTGGAAGTTCCTTTTGAAGACCTCATTGTCTATGGCGTCTCAAAGCTCGTCATACGATAAATGAATGACCTTTACCATATCAAGAAGCCAAGCCTCACACCTTACTTCTAAAGGGCTAAGCAATTAGCAAAGCTATTTAGACGCTTTAAAATAAAGCATGTTAGACGAGGTTACAATTGACAAGTGGATGTACTTGTTAGTTTAGCTACTTCTCTAACTCATCCGAGGGATGATTATCTCACCGTCCACATCGGCGAATGGCGTGTCATATCCACACTGGTTGATGACAAGAAAACCGCACTAGTTTGCAATCTAGAGCTTCAACAGCCATTGGAACAGATCCACAATGAAATCGAATCGAACATATCGAATGTGGATTGGCACATCCCTATCATAATAACACACTTGTTAGACCAGAGAGAGCTTGCCGATCCAATCCAACGAGAAAAAATGTGGCGACGTGCCCTATGGTTTACAATATAAGAGAACCAGCTTTACAGGCGATCCCTAGATGGTATTTTCTTGCATTACTTGTCTACAGAAGAGGAGACTCAGCCATGATCGAGGTACATGTAGGTGTGCGTGGCGCACATCAGGGCAAACCTAAGTTGCGACATCAACTAAAACAGCTTGGATACTATTGGCCGACTATGGTCTCAGACTGCATTGAATATACCAAGCGTTGTCGAGTTTGTTAACTTCATAGTGATTACAGGCATCTCTTGGCAGAGCCTCTATATACCACGTCAAGCTCTTAGCCTTTCTCCAAATGGGGCATGGACATTGTTGGTTTGATTAATCCATCTTCTGCCAAAGGGCATTGCTATATCATTGCCGCAACATATTACTTTTCTAAATGGGCCGTGGTTGTCGCATTGTGTGAAATCAAAGCCTCCGACATAGTCTGGTTCATCAGGGTTAATATCATCTACAAATTTGGTGTTCCGGATTGGGTCATCACTAATAATGGACAACATTTTATCAACTTGCCAGTTTCTCAACTTATGGACAAATATCACATAAAGCTTGAGCATTCATCAAGATATTATCCTTAGGCTAATGGCTTGTAGAGGCCTTTAACAAAACCTTATGTAAAATTATGAAGAAGATGATGTCTAAACACAAGGACTAACATGAACACCTTTTGGAAGTGCTCTGGGCATATCAGACCACGTTTCGAACCCCAACACAGGCAACTCCATACTCCCTCATGTTTGGGGCAGAGTCTGTTTTACCCATTGAAGTCCAAGTTCCATCCTTATGGGTCGCAATACAAGAGGGCCTAACAGACGCAAAAGTTGCTAAGATTCATCTTTCAAAGTTAGAAACTCTTAATGAACTCAGACTCACCGCCCAACAGAACCTAGAGTTATATCAGGCTCGTATGGCACGTGCGTATAATAAAAAAGTCGAAGTTTTATTCCTTCACTAAGGTTAAGCTCATCCTCATAGCACGCTCCCAACTCGACGTAAACAGGAGAAAGGAAAGCAAGTTTGCTGCCAAGTGGGATGATCCTTATGCCATTGAAATAACATATCCACATGGCACTTATCTCTTCCGGGATGTCGAAGGCAACCAAATCCTCTCAGTCACAAATGCTCGATTCCTAAAGCAATACTACCCTTAAAATGGTATTTGCTTTAGGGAACTACGTCGGTTTGATCCTGTTGGAAACAGGTACGTAGGTATTCTGAGCCCCACTTCTCAGATGCAACTGCATGCAAAAAGAAAAAGAAAAAAATCACCGATCTAATCGAAAACCAGCAGTGGCGATGAGATGCAACAATGAGGCGCACCCCAATCTTAGGTTCAGGGATCTTGAGGGAAAAAATGGATGTAATAAAATAAATATGCATGATGAAAAGGGCTTGGTGAAAACCTTGATGGGCACTATGAGTAAAAAAATCCAATAATGGCAAGATCAAATTCTTGCCGATTTCATCGAAAACCAGCAATGATGGTAAAATGCAAAAAATAGGTGACCCCCAGCCTTAGTGGGCAACCATTAGGGGCAAAAAATGGACAAATAAAACCAAAATCCCATAATTGAACTACAATATGGTTTAATCCTGTTTCAGGGTACGTAGGTAGTCTATTATCATATGAGAGATGCAGCCCCATCATCACCAAACTCCTAGTTTCTTCTCGAGAACTTCATCACTACACCATTTGGTCACGTGACACACTTCTCGAGTACAATAGGCAAGTGCAAGAGTATGAAGAAAAAAATGACAAAGCATATTTCATACAAAAAAAAGCAATGCATATTTCATACAAAGAAAAAGGATAGTCAATTATCACCATCACTCATCATGCTTATTGACAATACAAAATCAAACTACATAATCCACCAAACATAAATCAAACTACGCCATACAACATATGGAAATATAATTTTCAATCTTCTTCCTCATCTTTGGGCCCGGCAAATTCACAGAGTTTTTTTGCAAAGATCTTGTAGCATCGTTGCTTAGTAATCAATGTTTGAGAGTGCCACCCTAGTAGTCACATCAGCCACCATGGCCCGGCGTATCTTCTTCAGAAGATGCATTATTTTGACCAGCAGCCCGAGTTGTTAGTTCCACTCTAAATCTATCCACTAGCGTGGTCGTCTTTAGGATTGACTTGTCAGTCTACTCCACGAACTTCTTGTATGCCTCAATGCGACCAACCACCGCCTCAAAATGACCCTTGGAGGTGTGGGCCATAATAGCATATGCTTCTTCTGATGTCCCCGCAATCTCTCGAAGCACCCACTTCTGTTGTGCCTCTAGGTCTGCCTTCTTAAGTTCTTCTGTTTGCAGGAAGAGGCGGACTTCATCGACCGGTTGTCTAAGTGCCACTATGATTCTTGCCTCCGCCACCCCGATTAAGGTGTCAAGTAATAGCTCCACAGTCTCCCTGAATTACGTATTTTGAATACAGGCTTCAATGCTACCTAAAGCACCGAAAATCTTTGCTCGAACAAACGGAATCGCTGCATCTTCAACAAGAAAGGCGCCTAGCCAACAAATAAGGGCATCTTGCTCACTTTGAGTCCGAGCAATTCTCTTGGCTTGTTCCCTCTTGTCAACTGAAAAGGGTCTTACTATCACATCTACCAAGCCATAATATACACAACTTGTTAGGCTAAGCAAAATACACAAGTTATTTGGCCAAGCTGAAAATTCGAACAAAGTAAAAAACGGTTAGCGACTCACCTTCGTTAGGGGAGGTGGGCCCTCACAAGATAAGGAGGTAGTCTACTCCGAATTGGATAATACCACCACTGGGGCACCCCTTGGTGTTGGAGCAGCGATACGAAAATGTTGTCCCGCATGAAACCTTGTCAGCATTCTGTGAGCAAGAGCTATAGAAGATTCGCCAATCTTTGGGATGCTAGCTAATCTTCGCCTGGGTGCCATAATCTGCAAAGTGGAAAATGGTTGCAATCAAGAAAGCATGCATAAATATTCAACAGAAGTTACAAAGAAACCAAGTATCATTCTTGCGAAAGACAAACCTCTTCACAATAGACAGTGCCTCGAGAAGGACAAACCTCTTCTCAAAGGACAATACCCCACGAAGGACAAATCCCTTTGCGAAGGATAATACCTTGCGAAGAACAAATCCTTCATGAAGGACAATATCTTCGCGAGAATGGGCCTTTCGTGAGAATGGCTACCTGCAAAAAATGCCTTCTCGCAAAGCCTAGTTGATTACTCGTCACAGTTCATTGAACCCGTAAAGGGGAGAAACGCGAGGGAATACGCTTCATGGTTCAATCAACCCACGAATGGGGAGAACCATGAAAATGAGCCAATCGGTGATACGATAAGTCAGACTTGCTACAAATGGTCTGGTTCTTCAGAGAAGCATTGTTGCTGGGGAAGACAAACGAAGCAGTTGAAGGGTCATCCCATTTGCAACATGTCTAAAACTTAGTTGAAGGCCAACAAAGGAGTCTTGAAATAATCACAAGCGTAAAAAAAAGTGCTCTTACCCAAACAAAACTCGGATTTAAACCCCAAAATTGACAAAAGATATCTTAAACTAAGAACAGTGGGAAGGATTCAGATGACAACGAGTTGGCCGGTTAAAAAGATGAAAAGAATAGTAAAAAACAAAGAATGACAAAGAAATTTTGAGGAATATACTTTGAGAAGTTCTTAGTCTATAACCGCGGGGGCATTCACAACCTTTCACGGTTTCTTTGGAATGTGCACACCGCAAAGAAAGGAATACAAAGCGTTGTTCCTTTAATAACTGTTTGAGTGTCTCCATACGTGAAGATATTTAACTCGCAAGAAGGATTGCCTTGCGAAGAGAAGAATTACCGCGTGAAGAAAATTGTCTCGCGAAGATGGTGACCTTGCAAAGGTTGTAGCAAAAGCATCTCTTGCAAAGAAAACCCTTTGCGAAGAGCAATCCTTCATGAAGCCCTCATACAAAAATTTTCCACCAGTATAACTCTAACATGGTCAGTCTCACATGAGGATAATATCACCCAATTGCCAATTGATTCTCACAATATCAACATAATTTGACTCTTATAATGTCAATGCTTATGTGGTCCCGTTGAAGTCAACACCATTCGATTATCATCATGTCAGGATCAGTACAACTCCTATATGTCAATATCATTTGGTTTTAATGATGTTAATAATCGTGTGATCTTGAAAGTGGCAGTCCTATATACAACAACAACAACAACAACAACAACAAACAGCCTTATCCCAACTATTTGGAGTTGGCTACACGAATCCTTTTCCACCATTCCGCTCTGTTTAGGGTCATATCTGCCGTTAAATTACAAGCTGCCATGTCCCTCCTTACTACCTCCACTCAGGTCAATTTCGGCCTTCCTCTAGTCCTTCTAGTACCTTCAACTTGTATTGCTTTACTCCGTTTCACTGGTGCAGTCAATGGGGTTTCGTTGCGCATGCCCAAACCATCTTAATCGACTTTCTCTCATTTTATCACCTATTAGTGTTACCCCTAAACTCCCACAAATGAGTTCATTCATAATTTTATCCTTTCTAGTCTTGCCACTCATCCATCTTAACATCCTCATTTCAGCCACACTCATTTTAT
>JAOXJP010055155.1:0-15860 GCA_025762735.1 Platanus orientalis | reverse complement strand
AGATGTAGTGGGAACAAAATACTCGTCTCCTGCATCTATATTAGATACAAATGTCATTCAATATTCGATTAAATACCATGTAGAGAATTTGCGACAAACACATCAAGCATTTCAAAAGAAAACTAAGAACATGAAAGTTGCAGAGAAATCGGAAGAAAGAGGTTACTAAGACCATGTATGTTTTTTTTTCAATTTTTTTTAATTTATTAAAATTTTTTTTTCTAGTGTTTGATGTTTATTAACTTTATTATTAATGTTTTTTTTTTGGTTTTTTTTTTTGTGGGCGTTAGGATTGTGGTTGCCGAGCAAGGGGCCACTATTCGGTGATCCCAGCCGAGCAGGGCAGCCCCCACACGGCCAGACTAACCGAGCGCCCTAGTCCGAGCACCCCTTAATCCCTAAAATCCGTTAAAAAAAAAACTCACTTCCATTGGTCGCAGCTGATCATCTATCTCTCGTACGGGGTCGTCCACCTCATCGTCTACCTCGTGTACGAGCCATATTAAGAGGCAAGGTGAGGGAAAGATTGAGAGACAACGGTAGGAAGATGAAAATTTTAAATGTAGAGGGGGGGAGAGACAATGTGACAGAGAGGGAGAGGTAGTCAGAGAATCGAAAGGAGAGTGATCATGTGACAGAGAAACCACGTTCGACGGCGAATGAGGGAGGGGGAGAGGTGATCAGCGGTGGTCCTATTTGTGGGAGAGAGAACTGTGGGATGAGGGATGTATGAGGTGTGGGAGTTTTACTTCTTAAAAATAGAGGTGGGGGAACAAAGGGTATAATGGAGAAGGGATGTGGTAAGTTCAAAAATTTACGAGGTGAAATCAGCAACGAGTGAGCGTTGAGGTGTGATTAACACAACCCTTTTTGAAATTGGTTCATCTGTTTGACACAGTAAATGCGTTCTAGAGTCTAGAGAGCGCTGCGTACGCTCCCTCTCCCCCACGCCCCATCTGGCTCTCTCTCATGTCATCTAGATATTAGTCGCCAAGCGAGTCCTCACTGAATGTCGGTATCGCAGAGGATTCTAAGCGTTTTCACGCTCACTATCTCATCCTCCGCTCCCAAGCCCAGGCCTTACCTTCTATTCCTGCGTTTTCCTTCATTTTCTTCCTCCGTTCGTCCGGCGGCGGCTCAAGGTCTGAGATACAGCAGTTCTATCTCCGATTCGCCGATGCCGAATCACCAGGTACGGTTGTTAATCCCTGTTGCGAGCTACCGATTACCAGTTTTCATTTATGTTTTCTGCGATGGATTTTCTGGATATTGATTCATAACCTTCTAGTTGCAGTTTTGTTGATTCTTTTTAATATTTTTGATCGTTTTTTTGTTCTTAGAAAATCGTTTGACGATTCTTGGGGCATTAGGTATTGGTGGTGGCTAATCTTTTTTTTAATTTTTTATACTCTGTTTCTGATTCGTTTCATGTTCCGTGTGTTGTGGTCTTTTCCTAGTGACGAATTTGTTGTACTCATTGGATTCTGATTAATTTTATTGTTATTATGAACCGTAAATTTTAATGATGAACTTAAACCTTCTCGATTATTGTCCCTTTTCTCGTTGTTTTTACGATTTGAAATGCAATGCCCAATACTATAATCAAGTGAAGGCGCCTGGATCTATGTGCTTATGTTGAACACTTCGTATATAGAACTATCGTCGCCAGGTTTATGCATCTCGCTAATAGAATCGTCTTTGGGTAATGGTTTGCTTTGATTTCTCAAATCATTTTTTTTTGCAGGGAAAGGCTGGCGCAAAAGAAAAAAGATTGAAAGAGAAGCCAAAAGTTGGCGGACCCTCTTTGTCTACTGAGGGTATGCCAGCAGCTGCTGAAACTATTACTGATAAGCTTAGTGGATTGAGTATTACTGGAAGTCAAGGAAATGCCCATGTTCCAGCTTCATCAATAAAATTTGGGAGCGTCCCACCAGAAAATCCAGTACCTGTGAAAAGTCACAGAGCCATTTGGAGCCCCAAGTCGTATGGAACAGTAAGTGGTGCCACAACTGTTGAAGTTGAAACTTCAGCTCCTGATCAAAGTTCTAAGGCCATTGATGCTCGGGCAAGTTGTACTGAAACTGCCGTAGCTGACAAAAGCAGCTCTGGTTTGAGTAAGTTATTCAAAGGTCCACTTGGGGCGGATTTCAATGTGGATAACTTCACGTACTCTCTGGCCCAAATTAGAGCTACCTTTTACCCCAAATTCGAAAATGAGAAGACAGATCAAGAGGTATCATTCTTTCTTTTTAAACTTATGTTATTTTTTTTGGTTGTTATGTCTTAAATCTCCATGAGTTGCATGGGACAACTATTTCTAATGTCTGGTTTGTTTTCTCATGGAATTGAATGGAGAAGTTCTCTAATAGAGGCTTGTGAAAAATATATGCAAATCCCTATCTGTCAAGCCGATGCAGTCTCCATTGAAAAGGAATTTTATTATAGAACTAGGCCCTCTTAGCCTAACCAGAAAAAAGAAAAGAAAAGAAAAAAGAATGACTTGTCACAAATTTCTAGAACTGAGCCATTTCAAGCTAGTGCTGTCTGTTCTCCCAAGTCCCAAGGCCCTTGTGAAGCTGCCACCTTTATCCATTGCGCGCATCAGTGACATTTGTGCGTGTGTGTTTGTCATTTGTTCACATTATTTTTGCCTCTCCAGTTGGAATCTGGAAAGCTTGTGAAGAGAATATAGTAGTTTTATTACACACACACACTCTCTCCTTCTGTGTTTGTTTGTGTGTCTGTTTGTCATCTTTCCCTCTTTTTTCCTCCTTAGATCTTTTATTTACGTGTTTTAAGCTTTTAGCTACCTATGCTTTCTTCACCTTGGCTTCTTCTAGACACTTTGTGAGTCATTCCATAACTTCACGCTGTTCATTTCGCTTATATATTTGCTTTGTTTCTTCAAAAGCTTGTTTGCTATGAATTATCTATTGCTCTGAGAACTTATAAGGATTCTTGAAGTGTTTTGATCTTCAAGATCTATGTTGTGTCTACTTTTTAAATAGTTATATTTAAAATAATCATTGATATAAGCCCAAGGGAATGATCCACTGCTCAAATACGAAATTGATGCAGAACCAAGGCTCTGATACCAATTTGAGATTAACAATTATCAAAAAAGAAAAAAAGAGAAGAAGAAGAATGGATAAAGAGAAGAAGATACCAACTAAAAACCGCACTAGTTGTTGTCTAGGTATTCACACCTAGGGTTGAAGGCAATCACACCTTGAGTTGAAGGCAATCACACCTTGAGTTGAAGGCATACATCTTGAAGATTTTGGACTCTAGAGAGCAAAAGCAAAAACCGGTAGGCTTCATTTGTTCATATATATACATATAGGTTCTATACCCTAGACTTTCAAATTCCAATCTGAATAGGTTTTCAAAATATTGTTTAACTCTAAAAAATCAATTCCTATCACAAAGTGATACTCTGTCAGTATTTTGGCCACGACTTTCCCAAATCACATCGGATTCACATCATCTTGGACTCGTTGGAAAGTAACTGAATAACCTTTCAAATGACACCAAAATCAAGCCAAAGTAGCAAGGTAAGTTTGGACCTCCCAAAATAAGGCCTAAAGAAAAGTGCTGGAAATAGATCTCTCGTTTTCCTAATATATAAATAAAACCTATTCTTCTTGGAAATAAATAGAAAATCTCAAATTCATTGACAATAAACTTAATAGATTAACCTAAAACTAACACAATTGAAAACTATTGCCATACAAAAATATTAAACCTAAAATATCCAAAATACCTCTACATAAGCCTATCAAATTTGAGTATGGGCTGTTTCTCGTTACACATCATTCGTATTGTGGGCTTTCATATCAATTGTTAACCGGTAGCATGATAAAGTGGTCCAATAAATTTGACCATCTTTCATAGTTGAGAGTACGCCATCATGGTGTCTTTTCTTGTTGACATTTTGTTAAAACCTTTGTACTTTTGTTTTTGATTTTGACCCAAACATGTTATGCTATGGAGTGTTATCATGTTATCTTACATTACATACTTCAGTTACACGGTTATTTTCAGATGATGAAATTTTATGCTCTTTTATTTTTCTTGATATTAGAACTGAGCATCTGAAATTTATTAGGCTTGGGACTTGGAGTATTCGTAATTAATTATTATGCTCTATATTTGCAGGTTAGGACGAGGATGATTGAGATGGTCTCTCATGGCCTGGCTACATTAGAGGTTGGGTTACACTTTCCTCTCACCATTTCTTCACTTAAAATGGTTTGCACTTATATTTTTTCCACCAATTTCCGTTTTATAATTGGCTTTAAATGCTGTTTCCTGTTTAGGTTTATGTCTTAGTGAATGTAGCTATTGATATTTTGAACAAATTATTGCTATTGCTTGAAGCCTTGAAACTGGGAATTGATGTTTGAATTAGATGGTGTTGTGTCATCGGTGACTAGGTTCTGTTGGATTTTATGTACGTAATTTGATACACACGACTTTCTACAGGTCTCGCTTAAACACTCAGGGTCTCTTTTCATGTATGCGGGGCATGAGGGTGGAGCCTATGCGAAGAACAGCTATGGAAATATGTAGGTTTATAATGCAAATTCCTCTGTTGTTAATTGGTTGTTGCATTAGCTTTGAAAATATGATATACATTTCTTAGTGCATATATTTGTTAGTCTGATCTTTCTTTATCCCCTTCATCCGGTAATTTCAATTTTTATGATGATTTGAAATTTAGAATAAGTATACTTGTACTGCAGATACACTGCTGTTGGTGTTTATGTTCTTGGACGCATGTTTTGTGAGGCATGGGGCACTGAAGCAGGAAAAAAACAAGCAGAATTTAATGTCTTCCTTGAGGTAATTTTGAACATCAGAGTTCTTTTGGTGAATGCATCAGAATAAAAAATGGGTGCTTATAACTATATCAATTGTAAATTTCATTATGGCCCAAGCATTATAACATAGCTTGATCAGTTAATGGTTGGGTTTTGAAGGGAAATCAGGATTGATTTACTCCAACCATTATGACTGAAGTTTAATCTGGCTGTTTGCTTTTCTTTCATCCCCACTTTGGGTTATACCAAGCAATATTAGACCACAATCACTTTATCTGTGAGATTGGGGATATCATGAGGAATTTTAAGGTTGAATTAAGGCACATTCATGAGGACCAAAATGACCTTGCGAACAGGCTTGCTAAATGGAGTGTCTCTCAATTGTTGGTGTTTACGCATTTAAGGGATAGTCGTTGCCGGAGTTTTGGCTTTTTGTTTTTTTGGTGGTGGTGTTGTTTTTGATGTGGTTAGCTCTTTGCTAGCTTTGTTTTTGGTTGTGGTTTGTTTTTTGCTAGCTTGGTTGGCTTGTATGTGTTCCTTTATTTTTGTTCTTTTTTCTAATTACTGATCGTTATTCATAAAAAAAAAATTTTAGACCACAATATCGATTAGTGCATCCTTATTCTTTCTCTTGAAAATTTATAGTGATCTGAAGACCTTAACTAAGGTTTCTATTGCACGCAATTGGACCTTTTTTTTTGGGTTCAGTTTTTATCCAAGAAAGTATTTTGGAACTTGCTATGTGTTGTGGTGAGTTCTAATCACACGTGTGGTGTGAGTAATCATATGATGCAGTTAAACATAGGCTCATAGTTCACAAGATTTTGCAATTTTTGAAATTGTCCTGTATCAGTTTTGGTATGCTAACCGATCCACACACCCATTTTTTCTCCATGATTCGTTGGGAAGCAACATACAACAATCCTCTAAGTTTCTATGTATATCAAGAATTGCTGAAACATGGATTAGAGGATTCCATAAAAGACGAACTCAATGAGGTGAAATATGGGCTATTAAACTCAGATTGGAAAATTAGGCAACATGTCAGTTATGATGCAAGATAGTATCTTAATCTAGAAAGCAAACATAATTATTATTTATTAAAAAACTTTATGATCTTGAAGTGCAACAGCAAGAGCGAAAAGGCATGGAGCAAATTTGAAGGTTTTAGTTCAAAAAGTGATTCTGTGATTGTATGAACAGATTTTATGAAGAGTGATGCTCAAATGGGTTCCATGAGTAGTAAGCTGAAAGTCTGGGTGTCATGCCAAAGACCTGGGTTCAAACCTGTCTTCACCTACCTACCTATAAAGAAAAAGTATTTTGAAAGCCATGCAATGCTCATACATAAATCTACCTTAGTTGATAAAAGACCCAGAATTGATGTTGAAACGCAAAAGTACTTCTTCTCCAACTCCGATCCCTACAACTTCTTAACCTTCTAATCAAGATTCTGGTAGTGAGGAAGATGTGCTGGAGGAAGCAATTGAGGGATCTGCTATAGAACTTCATTGAGAAAGTTTCTGGTGCATAAGAGGACAAAAGAAGATAAAAGATGAAGACGAAGATGGTTTAGAAATTGATGATGAGGTTAGCGATAAGATGGATGCTGAAGACAATGAAGGGTTTGATGATGAGACATCTTTTCTAATTGACTCACTGCCCCAAATTAGAGAAAGAAGTGGCTGTGAACAAGTTCCAGTTCTATGTAGAACACACACATACACAGCTGATTGTTCACTTCAGTATAAATTATTTTACCAGATGCTGGTGAGACAAATTAAGGAAGTTATCAGCGAGAAGAGTGTGGTTAATTTTAAAAGAATATATCTATCAACACAAATTCAAGTTCATCTATGAGCGGTTCTTCATCACATAGTTTGTGGCTGAACTTTCTCCCACTGGGGGAGAATGATTCAGGAGCATCCATGGGAAGCAATCATGTTGCATTTACTAAGAGGAAGAAGTTAGATGATCATGTCTGGGCCACTTTTAAGTAGTTTTATTTTATTATTTTATTATTAGGTTTTAGTTACTTGAAATTGTAATCCTGTTGCTTACTTTTAGCTCTAATTTACTGTTAGTAATGAAATAACCAACTCTCCCAAAACCTCATATGTGTTGTGTATATGTCATCTCATGTGGCCTCTATGATATTCGGTTGTGCTTATTTGAGTGTGAATGAGTGATGGTAGTCGTGATATACTCTGTTTGGGATGTTTATTCATGTTCTTTTGTCTCTTGGACATAGTGCTGCATGTGTGCATGTGTTGTGGACTCGCACCTGGTTCCCCAAGTGTTCCCAGGAGAGAACAGTGTGGCTTGGTTCTAATACCATGTTAGCTGTGAAATAATTAACTCTCGTAAAGAATTAATATATTTCAACATTTACAGAGGTTAAAACTTGTCTATTTGGCTTGATTTGTTACCATTAGAAATGTTATTTAGTTACTTTCAAACGTGATCAAGAGCTCATGAATTCTATGTGGTTTTGAAGAGCTACGACCAAAATACTGATACTGTAGGAAATATATGTTATACATGATGAGGGTACTATGGGTATACTATGTGGTGTAAGGGTATACACAATATTTGTGATAACCTAAGGGATATTTTGGTAATTTCCATGGTTAATATATAAAGGGCTATATGTATGAGAGGTAGACCCAATCTTTCGATGCATATCCTTTTTTCCTCATCCCTTCTTCTATGTTTCCTCTTCTTCATTCTTCTCTACAACTTATTCTCTTTTCTATTCATCTACACAAAACAATTTGTTATCAGAACCATCTAAGGACCAGAGGAAGAAGAAGACCTGATGCTGCAACTGAAATCAGTAGGCCATGGACTGACGTCATCATCGTAGGTTGACCATCAGGTTAGATTAAATCGATGCTGGATTTTGAGAGAGCATGATTTATCATAAATTTCTGTATTAGGTTGATTGTGTGTTTGATGGTTTAAGTATTTTTTAAATGTTTTTCTTTAGAAATTTCCAGAAAATCTAGGTTTTGGGTATCTTGATGCATAATTTGATGTAGGGATTTTTTTTCCAGATTGGCTACTAAGGAAATTTTTGCCCCAATTAGTGGTGTATGTCTTTATTTTCTGATTAAAAAAAAATGATTAGAGTTTTGAAGTTCTGGTAGTGATTTTTGTGGGCTATATTTGACGCTGTGTACATCATCTCCTCTTGGGCTCTTGTATTTTGATATTTAATCACTGTGGATGTATGTTTGTTGCTGGATTTGATTGATGTTTTCTTCATGTTTGGGCTCCTTCAAGTGATTGTTGGAGCTTATTTAATTGTTATTCTTAGTTGTATGTGGTAGGAATCTACCTATATCATGTGATCATTGTTTTTGGTATTTGGATGTCTGTTCTTGCTGTTGGTGGTTATATGTATGCTGTGTGGGGGTGTTTGTTGCACCATACCTTATGTGAATCTGGACCGTATAGTCCTGTTGTATGCTGTGTTTCCTTGTTTGAGGCAGCAGTTGAAGGTGTTTGTGGTTTTTATTTTTGGGCTGGTAAAAGTCCAAAGAGTAGTTTTCCAGCAAAAGTGACAACTCCAACCTTGGTAGTGTAAGCAACTAACCTTCATATTGAGAAGATGTCTGAAAGATTGATCTTACCCAGTCCTCTTATACCATTGGTATTGGGATTAAGGTGGTTAATCAAGGTGGACAATCTGATCCATTGAATACTCAGATCACTATGGTAAAATTGGATGGGACAAATTACTTGGCCTGGTATCAGTCGGTCAAAATTTTCTTGACAGGGAAGGATAAATGGGAATATGTTACTGGTGAGATTCCTATATCTAGTCCTACTAATCCGGGTTTTTTGAAGTGGAGAGTGGATAATGCTTTAGTGATGGCATGGATACTATAGTATGCAGCCCCATATCAGTAGCACATATCTCTTCGTGGGTACTGCCAAGGAGATTTGGGACTCACTCGCAAAAACTTATTCTGAAATGGATCAAATTGCTCGGGTATATGAACAATAACAAAAATGGCAGATGAAGCAAGGTGATCAGACTATTGCAATAGTATTCTCTTCTTCTTCGGTTATGGAAAGAGATTGATAAGTATGAATCCTTTTATGCCATGTGTTCTGCAGATGCCTCAGCTCTCAAACTGTACCAGGGTATTTGAGCTTCTTGCTGGGTTAAATCCTGACTATGAGCAAATTCGGATGCAGTTGTTGGGACTTGATTCTTATCCCTCTTTATCATAGGTATATTCTCATCTTCATCGGGAAGAGAGGCATCAAAGTGCTATGTTAAAGCCTTAGACAACTGAAAAATCAGCCTTGGTTTCCTCCTCTCAGTGTGGTGGACATGGTGGTTTAGTAGGAAGGGGGATGATAGATGATAAAGATAAGCTCAATTGTGAGTATTTGGGAGGCTACGTCATACCAAAGATAGTTGTTGGGATTTTCATTGGAAACCACCTCTGCGTGTTGGAATGACTGGTGGTCGTGGGGTTTCCTTTTGGTTTGGTAGGGATTGGCATTCCAATGCCTACTTCACTGCATCTATAAATCCTCAGAGTACTTCGTCATCAACTCTTGGTAGTGTAGAGAGTTCAAGATTTACTCGGAGGAGATGGAGTCTTTAAATTGCATGATGGCTCAGCTTGATGCTCCTCCTACCACCTCTACATCCTCATTTGCTCACTCAAGTACATAAACTTTTTCCTTTAATGCAATTGTCTCTACATCTAATCCCTCATGGATCATTGATTCAGGTGCCCCAAACCATATGACAGGTAATTCCACCTTTTTCTCTTATCATATATGTTTAGGAAAGATATTCATATTGCATATGGGTCCTTGTCATCAGTTGCTGGCAATGGATGCTGTAGAAGTTTATGTACATTTGTATAAGGGTAGTAATGTCAGTAGGGAAATATACCTATTGTATAGATATCGTATACATACTATATAAGGTATATTACCAGGTCAGCATATATAAATAAATTCAGAGGTGTCGTGAGATGCAAGAACTCACACATGATTCGCAAAAACCTTGTCTCCTCTTTTCCTTTTTCTCTTTTCTTCTCTTTTATTACATACAAGTAATTAACTTGGTATCAGAGCTCAACCAGGACTGACCGCACTTTGAAGCATGGCAGAGCAAAAACCAGGGTTGACATCAGCAGACCGTACGTTGACGTCAACATGGCCGTACAACCGGGTACAATGATAGCACCCGAAAATTACATGGTTCAATAGAGGGTGATTTATTAGTATTTGTGAGTATTTTTTCATAATTTTTTGTTGATGAGAAGCTTGTTTTTTTGGAGGATACCCAGATTTCATAAAACTGATTGAGCTGATCTGATTGGATTTTTTTGGTAGAAGTCAATCTATAATAGATGGATCATTTTTAACTGAGGAACCTATGAGATTTTGTTTGGATTGATTTGGATGAGTATTTAAGTGTGTATTACTGCTTAGCCTTATTTGTCTAATTTTTGTATAAATTTTTTTCTCTTGTTGTTTGATCATGATGGAATATGCATGTGATTACGATATGGTTGTTTGGGACTGTTGTGGGCTGCGGTTAGTGTTTTTTAGGCTAGTTGATGCTTGTGAAGGTTGTTATACTCATCGTGTGGTGTGTGGAAGCCTGTAGGCTTGTTGATCTGTGTAAATCAAAGGCTACGGAGCCTTGTTGTTTGTGTGGAGTGGTTTTAGCGTTGGTTGACTGGTTGTGAAGATTTCCAAGAGTGTCCTGTGCAATATTGAACAGTATGTCGAAAGTGAGTAAGATTTTTCCATCTTCTAGAAGTATGGAAAGTAGTGTAAACAATATGAATGATTCTTTAAATACTCAGATCACGACCATCAAGTTTGATGGTACTATTTGGCATGGTCCCAGTTGGCCTTAGTTTATATTAATGGGAAGGATAAGGAAGAGTACTTGCTTGAAGACATGAGTATTCCTAGTTTGACTGATCCAAAGTATCGTAAATGGAAGACTGGGAATGCAACTGTGATGTTATGGCTTCTACATCTTATGAAGCCAAAAATCAGTAGCCATTATTTGTTCCTCAAGATAGCTAAGCAAATTTTAGATTTCGTGGCCCAAACGTATTCTGAGGCTAGTAATACTGTAAAGGTGTATGAGCTGAAACAAGGAATTTCACAGTTGAAGCAAGGGGATTTACATTTACCTTTGGCAACGTATTATTCCACTCTCAAGAAGTGGGAAGAGATGGATCATTACATTACATTTTGGTCCAAGTGAGGAAGATATTTATATTTTGTATCAATAAAGTAAAGGATTTTATTTCAACTGAGCAAAAGTATGAGAAGTACAACCCAGCTAGGCTATATAGAGGTTACAATGGCATCCCAAAAACCTAATCATGAAACTTAAGAGATTTGAACATAAGCAGATGAGAAACCCATCGATACATTAAGAAGAAAGCCTTATTTGTGAGGAAGATATTACTGCATATGCATGACATGTTCAGGAGTTTCATATTTATTAGTTGTTGGCAAGATTAAATCCTTAGTTTGAATAGTTGAGAGTGCAAATTCTTGGAAAAGATCCACTTCCCTCTCTTAATGAGGTTTATGCTTATTTGCACCATGAAGAGAAAAAGCGTAGTACCATGGTCCAGTTTACTCAGATAAAGAGATTTGCATTTGTTTCATTGTCTCAGAGAGGTGGTAAAGCAAGAAGTGGTCGTGGCTGTGGTGGTGGAGGCAGGTTTGGTGGTGTGTCTGATGACAAGGATAAATTGAAATGTGAACATTGTGGGCATAGCTGATACAAAAACATATTTGTTGGGATCTCCATGGCCTTCCTTTAGATTCCTAGCCTGGCACCTTTTCTAAAGGTCGTGGTGGTGGCCGTTTTGGTGGCAATTGTTTTAGAGCACATTTTGTTATTTCAGCACCATCTTCTGATCCATTGGTTCTAGTTTTCACTAGTACCACTACATCTGATGAGATCTTGTCTTATGAGGAGATTGAGACATTTTGTCAGTTTGTGGCTTAATTAAATCCTCCTCTTGCAACTTTTACTCTACCTTTGCACATTTAGGTACATTTTCCGTTTGCGCTTAATGCATCATTCTTTGCTCTTTCTAGCTCTTAGATTATTGATTTAGGAGCATCTCATCACATGATTATTATGTCATCACTATTTTTCTCAATTATGTATGTTCAAGGAGGGATAAGGTTCGTATAGTCTATGTATCTTATTCCTTTATTGCGGGTAAATGTGATATTATTGCTAGTCCTTTTATGTACTTGTTTTTAGTTTTTCATGTTCCGAATTTGTCTCTCAACCTCTTGGTCGTTAGTTATATCACAAAATCTCTTAACTGTAGTGTTACTTTTCTTCCTTATTGTGTCTTTAAGGATTTGTAGATGATGATGATGATTGATAGGGGGTTTGAAAAAGATGGACTATACCTCCAATTGGCTCACTAGTTCAACAAGTCCCTATATTGCAGAGGAGTACGGATTAGAGTAGTTCTAAAGAGTTGTTACAGAGGCACAACAGATTAAGCCACCATTTCTTTATATTACAAAAAAGATGTTTCCTTGGTTATTTCTTTCTTCTCATTTGCATTGTGAACTTGTGAAACAACGTTGTTCTATTTACCTTAGTAATAATAAAAGAAGTTTTGTTCCTTTTAATATTGTGCATTATGATGTATAGGGCCTTCCTCAACTATCTCTTTGTTTGGTTTCCGTTAATTTGTCACATTTGTTGATGATTATACTAAAACTACTTGGGTGTATTTGTGTGTTAAAAGTGATGTGTTTTCAGCTGTTAAGCCTTTTATTCATATGATTTCTACCTAGTTTGATGCTAAAGTTTGTATTTTTTGTTCGGATGATTGAGAGAGTATTTACTAAGGGGTCTTACTTCATTCTTTGATGAGCCTGGTATTATTCACCACGCTATATGTATTGGCACACCAAAGCAAAATAGTGTTGCAGAACAAAAAAAATTGTCAATTTCTTGAAATTAGTAGGGCATTCATGTTCATGTTCACCATGAATGTTCCTAAGATTTTTTGGTTCAAGGCTTTACAAATTGCAGTTTATCGTATGAATCGAATGCATTCTCGATTTCTCAATTTCAAGACTCCGCTTGATCTTCTTTCTTTTCGTTCTACCTTGTTTCCTCTTCCCCCCAAAACCTTTGGATACATTTGTTTTGTTCATATATCCAAATTCGAATGCACAAAGCTGGATCCTAAAGCATTCAGGTGCATTTTTCTTGGTTATATTGTGAATTATAAAGGATATAAATGTTATGATCCTAGTTCTCGAAGGTGTCTTGTGTCTAGGGATCTATCTTTCTTTGAATCCATCGTTTTTTTCTTTACATAAGACTTCTTTTGAGGGGAAGAATGTTGGTCGAGAAGAAATGTCTTCTATTTCTCTGTTGCTTGTTCCATTTTACTTTTTTGACCGTGGTGGTTCTAATGATGTTGATGCCAAAGGGGAGACAGAGTTATAGGTGTACACCAGGAGACAAAAGGAAAACATCAAGACTTCTCAAGTTTCTTATCAAGAGGCCTCTTTTGGATCCATTTGTTAATTCTCTAGTTTCTCCTTTAGTTCGGTAGAGAAGAGATGTCTTCTATTTCTCTGTTGCTTGTTCCATTTTACTTTTTTAATCGTGGTGGTTCTAATGATGTTGATGCCAAGGGGGAGACAGAGTTATAGGTGTACTCCAGGAGACAAAAGGAAAACATCAAGACTACTCAAGTTCCCTATCAAGCGGCCTCTTTTGGATCCATATGTTACTTCTTCAGTTTCTCCTTCAGTTCCTTCATTTGATGATACTGATGTTCCAATTGTATTTGAAAGGGTATTCGGTTATGTACTTAACATCCTATTTTAAACTTTGTTTCATTTAACTACTTGTCTTCATCTTTTTGTAGTTTTTCTTGTACTTTGTCTTATGTGTCTGTATGTTGTAGTGTGTCAGAGGCTCTTCCATAACTGTATTGTGAAACTGCAATGGAGGAGGATATGAGGGATTTTGAGAAGATTCATACATGGGAAATTGTTGATCTTCCCCGGGGCAAGGAATTTGTTGGTTATAAGTGGGTATACACTATCGAAGTACAATGCTGGTGGTATTATAGAAAGATACAAAGCCAAACTTTTGGCTACGGGGGTACACACAGATGTATGAAATTAACTATCAGGTGACTTTTACACCAGTTGCCAAAATGAATTCAGTTTGAGTGCTCATCTCACTTGTGGACACTCAAATGGCCCTTGTACTAGTTTGATGTGGAAAATACTTTCTTGCATGGTGATTTAGAAGAGGAAGTATTTATGAAACCTACTCCGAGTTTCCGGTACTCAGAAGCTAAAGGAAAGGTTTGTAGCCTTAGAAAGGCTTTTATGGCCTAAAACAGTCACCTAGAGCTTGGTTGGAAAGGTTCAAACTTGCCATGGTGAAGAATGGTTATACACAGTTTTAGAGTGATCATACATTGTTTGTTAAGTGAGTACAAGAAAAGTTGACAGCATTAATAGTCTATGTTGATGGCATTGTTGTTACAAGGAATGACGAAGAAGAAGTGAAACTCTTGAAAATGCAGCTAGCTAAGGAGTTTGAAATCAAAGATTTGGGGCATCTCAAATATTTTCTTGGTATTGAAATTGTATGATCAAAGATCAAAGAGGGGGATTTTCTTATCCCAAAGGAAGTACGTACTTGACCTCTTAAAGGAGATAGGAATGTTAGATTGCAAGCCATATGTTAGGTTGCAAGCCATCCATCATGCCTATGGATCCTAATCACAGGCTCAAGGAAGATCCAGGTTATCGTCTCATTGATGTGGGGTGATTTCGACATCTTGTGGGACATCTTATCTATTTATCTTTGACTATACCTAACAGTGCATATGCTGTTAGTGTAATGAGTCAATTCATGCATGCTCTAACAGTAACCCACATGGAGGCCGTACATAGGATTCTCAAATATCTAAGAGGCTTGTAAGTTTGTAGGAGGTAATCTAGTTATCTTGAGGTGTAAGAAGTAGACAGTTGTTGCCAAGTCCAGTGCAGATGCTGAATTTAGATCTATGGCACATAGTGTTTGGGAACAATTGTGGTTGAAAATGCTTTTAGTAGAGTTGGGTATTCCAATTTTTTTTTGATGAATAGGTCTTCTAGTATCTCATCCCATGGCATTGGATTGTGATAATAAGGCTACTATAAGCATTGCTTATAACCCGGTATTGTATGATCGAATAGAGCATATCGAGGTAGATCGTCATTTTATAAAGGGACAATTGCGACGAGGATGTATTTGCACTCCATTTGTAAAGACCGGAGATCAACTAGTAGATGTTTTGACAAAGGAGTTAAGTGGAACTCGATTTAGTGATATTGTTGACAAGTTGAGAATGAAATATATCTATTCATAAGGTAGAAGTATATGTACATTTGTATAAGGGTAGTAATGTCATTGGGGCAATATATCTATCGTATACATACAATATACAATATATGGTATACTATCAGGTCAGCATATATAAATAAATTCAAAGGTGTCGTGAGATATAAGAACTCACACACAATTCCCACAAACCTTCTCTCCTCTTCTCTTTTCTTCTCTTTTGTCACGTACAGTAATCAATTGGTCCATTATAGTTACATTTTTTATTGTCTTTTTCATTACTTGGAGATGAAGAGGATTATTGGTAAAGGTCATGAGTACGGGTGGACATGGGCTGGGCCATGGTAGGTCCAGGCCCGGCCCTCAAATTATAGACCGGGCTCAGGCGGGGGCTTGGGCCAGGGTTTGGGCCCGGCCCTCATTAATTGATCGGGCCTTGGGCCGGCCCATGAATTAAAACAAATAATAATGCTAAGATGTAGGATTGAACTCTAGACCTATCCAAGGTTCAAAATTTCGATTTTGATGGATTATTCGTCATGAGGATTAATGGAAATTTTGCTAGAATGCTTCGAAATATTATAAAAATTATGAAAATTTCGATGTGAACTATTATGAAAATTTCAATCTATGTTGAG